>OY720453.1:60927990-61082990 GCA_963082715.1 Harpalus rubripes
TTATTTTTAGAATATCATTGTTCTTATTTGTGCGGCAAAGGTCTAAAATTGTTGATTTTTGGTTAATTTTGTAGTTAATTTTTCGAATAAAGTATAAATATTATAAAATTTAAAAAAGTTACGTACCTAATTTTATGTTTTCTAGTGAATGACAAATACAGTCATAATTAGTAAACTAACTGACACGTGTTTTAATTGTTGAAAAACTTGGTGTTTCTCGTTTTAATAATGGGTCTGTTTCTAATTTTTGTATATGTTATTAAGAATTTAAAATAATAATTCCACAAAGTTTTTACCTTCCGCTACCCCTGGTAAGGGAGGTATAGGGATCGTGCTAAAAATCACATATAGAGATTTTGGTAAATGACCACGTTTTAAGGTCCCTAGAATCCAATTTTAACATTTTCACGATGATGTCTGTGTGTATGTGTGGATCTTCCGCTCTAACTCAAATACTATCACTGAGAAAATTTTGAACCCTTGTTTTTCGAACTTTCTTTAATATGCAAAGAGCCCTTTAGATTTTGGTGTAAATCGGATAACCGGAAATGGCACTTACTTGAAGATCAAAATAGTTTTTTTTTTCGAAAAATACCTTTAAATGCTATTTCTTCGAGATTAATGTTATTATAAAAATTAAAGATTATTAAATTTTCTACAGATTTGCATTAATATCTTTTCTACATATTTTATTGATAAATTTATAAAATTATCTATAATTTAAATCCTGGAACCTACAATTTAAACAAAAAAACTCGGTTACGCAGTTATTCAAATATATGTAACTGCGAGATAAATGTCACTGTCAAAGAACTAACCAATTCAAATTATTAAGTAACGTTTTAAAAAGAAAAAAAGTAAATAGAACAATGGGAAAGGAAATCAATAAGGTTTCCAGCATAAGTAAATATGTACATATGTATTTAGATTAATAAATTTTAAAGATCATCAAAAAAGTTTAGGCTAATCCTCATTTTTGGATTAGTAAATTCTATTCTATGTATTATCAAAAAAAGTAGTAATTGGGATTAGACTGAATTTTAAGAAATAAACTGCCAAAATTAGAGTAAAATTCGCTATTTCTAAAGATTAGCTTAATGTTTTTTGTGACTCAAGCTGTAAATGGCGGGAAATATTGTGCTGGCCACACTAGATTTTTTTAATTCAAATATAGCTGTATAACACATAAAATAGTTATTAAAATTTTGGCGCGGAAGTTGCCCGCGTTACATAAATATAAAAATACAAAAAAAATACTTATTTCATTTTCATTTATTTATGTTTATAATTCATATTTGTGATAGGTAATTTATAAAAAGTCGTAGACTTGGACGGGCCAATTATTGTTTGTACTTGATTTATTTAAAAACAATGTTCAATATAGAGTTCCTATGTGACGTACTGTTGCAATGCAAGTAAAACTAGTACTGCTGTAATTCTTGTACCATCTTTCACATAAGAGAAAATCTTTACATCATATAAAATACCATTAAAATTAACTTGAAACATCTTAATTTTACACTATTTCTAAATAATAATTCATGATATTCCGTAATTCGTGGAAATGTCAAAAACAAATTACATAACCTTTTCAGAGTTAAAACTACGTTCCGAAATCCATTACAAATAAAAGTGTTTTGTATTTGCGATCAGATAACCAACACAACACACACTTTTATTTCCCGATGGCATGAGATAATCTGATCGCATCTCCCATCCGGGATTTCAATGCAAAATACTTCCGATTTCTCAAACATTCGGCGAACATTTAGCCTCAGCTGTCCGTACGCAATCCATCCTCTTGCATCACACAAGGCAAACGAAAACACTCGTATCTTCAGCACATCCGAAATACCAGACGGCGTTCCCTTATCGGAAAATCAAGCATCGTTGGACACGGACCGTGGATTCGGGTCAGTGTGAGACACGAGGGTTTTAGCACTTTTATTGCACTATTGTTATTTTACAATCCAAGTGACAACTCGTCTTTCATTAAAATAACAAATTTAAGGTGTGATTGATGTACTTAAAACAGTAATTAAAGGTATGTTTGTTGTTTTTATTTGCTATTAGATGCTAAAGTTTCGAAAGAGAAAATTACGAAAAAAATCAGAATTTTTTAAGAGTGGACTACAGAAAAACAGGCAGATTGAATATTATAAATCAAATGCTCTTCATAATAATCGTTATTTCATTAGAAGCAAAATATTATTTATATTTCGTTTTTATTGTTAGAGTATTTTGTAGAATATTTTACGTCAAATAAATGACTTCTAAGTTATGAATGATTTTTTTTTAGTGGGAATAATAGGGATATTCTGTAAGCATGGATATGACATAACAAATCTTTAAAACGTTATTTCGTTATAATAATAACGAAAATTGTTTAATCGGCTTATTCTGTAAACGTTCGTTATGACATTATGCATTGTTATCTATTGTCATATCGTTATTATAACGATAACCGTTAAAGTGGTATTCTGTAAACAATAATTTAATTCTACATAACGAAAAAAAGATAATGACATCCATAATTCAGTAATTTTATTCGTGTCAAAATAAAACTGCTATTATGTTGAATAGTGATCTCAAAAGCCTGTCATATTATAGTATTTTTGCAAGGTAATATTTAAATAATTTAATAAGTTCATAATCCTATCGTCTAGCGCAAGCTTCCCAAATTACCTACAGATGGTAGTAGTAGCTCTAGCATAGCCCAAGCCCACAACAACAAGAAGAAGAGAGTCTGCCAGCTGTCAGCTGACTTTCGCCAGAAGTTATCTAACCTAGAAGTTTTGTGAGTGATATTGAATTATTTTAGATATGTCATTAAATGACAATGGCTATAGTGACCTATGGGCACAAGGCCAAATAAACCCATAAAATAAATATTTCATTAAAAATTATAATTTGATTTTAGGAAATAAAGTTCTTAACTTCTCTCAAGGTTATTATTTTTAAAAATGTGTTATAGAATGCGGACACGATGATAACGATTGTCATTAAGTAGACATAACGAATTTCATAATACCGATTTCGTTATAATAACGATTTGTTAAACGAATATTTTACAGAATAGACGTACAAGTCTCATTATCAGAAATATTTTTTTACGATTTATAAAAAAAGTAGGCTTATTAAACGTCAATGGGTACAGAAAGTGAATCAATCAATGCAACCAACTTTTTGAGAAAACATTAATAGGCTCCACAAGAAATTTCTATCGTCTTTTGTTTTTGAGCTATAGGTTAATACCTATTTTTAAAATACCTTATATTTTACTTATTATAAAAGATAAAGAAATATGTTTAGATAATTTTTATCCGGTTTTTTACGTAGAATAACGTGAAGTAATTAGATTTTTTTAAATTGAATAATTCTGGAGATACACAAATATAATATTTTTTAGATGGAAACATGTGTTGAAAATAGCCTCTCCTTTTTCCTTATTTCATAAGCTTTTCAATAATAATTCAATTCAATAAGAATAAGACTACATTCTATTGTTTTAAACATTAATCATCAGTTGTTTATTTTTCAAATTTATACATTTCGGAAAGCAACAATTTTTCAAATATGTCAAAGGCAACTATAAGACCGATAAAAAATTAATTAAATAATCCGAAAAAAATTGACAATTTTTTTTGAGATTTTAATTAATAGATGTATAATTAAAATTAACAAATGATAATCTGTAATTAATTTTTTCATTTGTTTCTTTACAAATTTCACACTTCTCACACCAAAAAATTAAATATACATGTTTTATTCATGTTTGAAACAAAAGAATGTAGACTTATTATCCATCATTGAAAAGCTTATAAACTAAAGAAAAAGATGAGGCTATTTTCAACAGGATCTCATTTAATATATATATATATATATATATATATATATATATATATATATATATATATATATATATATATATATATATATATATATATATATATATATATTTGTGTTCTCGAGAATTATTCAATTTCGAAAAAATCTAATTACACCACGTTATTCTACGTAAAAAAATATGTAATTTTTTTTTATCTTTTATAAGCGAGATAATGAGGTATTTTCAAAATAAGCGAAAATCAAGTTTTAACCTATAGCTCAAAAACAAATGACATAAAGACCTACATCAATTTTCTGTAGCGTGCGTAATAAGAAAGTTTTTCATATAAGCAACTCGAATTTGTTCTACCCTGTACATCAATGATAAATGGTTTCGAAGTTATCAACTAAAAATGGTGTTTCATTAAATTTCTATCACTTTTTCGTTTCAATGGTTTGATAGAGTGACAATACCATTATCCATTTTGGTAATTGAAATTTCTGACAAAGAAAAGTTAGGTACTTCAAAAAAATTCATAACATAAAAATGCTAAATATTCCACGTAATAGATATAATTGGGATGAAAAGCAATGTTTCATTTGTTAAAAATTGGGGGTTTAAGAATAATGGTGACAATACAACTAATACTTGACAAAGTCGCGTCGCAGTCTAAAGATATTAGGTTCGAATTATGCTTAGGTCTGAGTCTTTACCATTTTCATGAATCCATAATCAACAAAATGAAATTAAAATTATTGATATCTTGGTTATACAGGCTGTCTTACAACTCGCGCCCCAGAGCGAATGAGGAAACACGAGACTGCAATCGGATGTGTAATTTCGAAGAAAAAAAACCTAGCTTAAAAAATATTCGAGAAAAGACGTCTTAAAATTGACCAATCAGAGACCTACACCTTTAACGTGTGTTTACCGTAATTTTACGTTACTAAGGTTTTATACAAATCAAATCTTCTTTAAAATGTGTGGGTGACTATAGTTTTCGAAAAATGTCAGTGTCAAATTAAATTTGACAAGGTGAATAAAAAAAGCAAATTTCGTTTAACACATTTTACACAGCTGCTACAACACGATATAAATGATGATCTCGGATGACACCTTCGCTGACCTAAATTTGTTGACAGTGAAAAGTCAACTCTAATGTGTCAAAATTACAGTAAGTCAAACAAATTTTGTAACTCACTAGTAGTATTTTTAAAACCTAGCAACCAGTTTTATTTTGTAATAATATCATCACACCTCTAGATATCCTTCAGGGATTGGTGGATTAAAAAGTCTTGTAACTCCGTTATGCAAGCAGCCGCAAATTATTTTCTTCTATTTGTTGGCAACCTATTGTCGTCGGCAAGTATCAGTTTCGTCTGGGGTGCGAGTTGTGAGACACCCTGATGAAGTCGATTAAATTAGGGCAAAGTACTATTTTAAAGATGTATTTGTTTTCCAGAGGTCATTAGATAAATAAAGAAATCAAATTTTCTTGATTTTTATTTTCATATGTAACTTTAAACTTCTAACTACATTAGAAATGATATAGAATTTTGGTTACACTTCTTAAGAGCTCTATTTCCTGCTCTTTTGAATGACAATGTTATTTTTAAATATATATTGATTTCGATATAATGTTAAGTTCCATTACAATGAAATTTAGAGCTCTGAAAATTGAGCAAACTTCCAAATCAACTCGTCACAA
This sequence comes from Harpalus rubripes, assembly GCA_963082715.1. NCBI lineage: Eukaryota > Metazoa > Arthropoda > Insecta > Coleoptera > Carabidae > Harpalus > Harpalus rubripes. The sequence goes on from OY720453.1 coordinate 60,933,528, forward strand.
GTAAGACCGATCTGGCAAGTGAAAGGAACTCGTTGGGTTGAGAGCTGTCGGACAGCTAAACGAGAGCGACAACACGAAAAGTGGAACACGAACGAGAAGGAAAACGAGGTGATTACGAGCAGACTCGGCCAAAGCACTGGAGTGCAGACACTGAACGTGAACAGTGAACACTAAGCAAAGCAAGAGCACTGCACAGCCTCACAAATGACGGAAAGGCGTCGACTCGGTCAAATCGTGATGTAACCGGAAGGAGATTATGACAGTAAAAAAATAATAGTGGAATAGGAAATAGTATATTACATTCAAGGTGGGATATGTTTCAATACAGCTGAGGGTTTATGTATATTACCACGAGGCGATATGGACACGAATAATAATAATAATAATCATCGTCGAGAATTAAAAAAATGTTTCAAGTTATTAACAATTACCATTCAGAACACAAGATAACTTATCTTCTTTTTAACGCCTCAGTCTTTTGTTTATGTGCCAGCGAAATAAAATTTTGGCCTTCCATCCTGCTTATTATTTCATTCCAGTACCATCATTTATTCAATTTAAAAAAATCTGATGTGGCCAGCACATTACCTTCCGTCAGTTCTATGTATTTTGTATAAATATACAGAAAGTTCCTTGCAAAAGATTCTATTTCTTGTACATTACCTTAAGGCAGTTCTATGTATTTTATACAAATTCAATACAGAAAGTTTCTAGCAAAAGATCCTATATTTCCAGTAAAATTATAACATACATACTGTCAACTGCACTTGACACTGACACCTTTCAATCAGAATTTTTTTATACGTAGTATATGTATCTATTGTCTATGCTGATACCTTTCAATATTAATTTTTTTTAATATAGCAGCTGTTTTCAGAGTTATTATAGCATAGCTGGCTAATATATGATATTTAATTACTTTATAATTTTTTAACTCTATATCCACTTAGTATGAAGTATAAAATGCATTCAAATTGTATAGAGCATAAAATATTCTTTAATATTTATATTAATATTAAATGTGAAAACATGATATTTAACATAGTTTTTTCAAGAAAAACTGTTAAAATCTTCAAATGAGGGTACTTCCGGTTGACCAATTTTTTTTGAAATTATAGTATTAGAGTTATCGCATTAGAAAATTTTGTCACACACACACAGACACACACACACACACACACACACACACACACACACACGCACTCACAGACACACACACACACACACACATTCTATCTCTCTCACACACACACACACACATACGCACACGTACACACACACACATTCTCTCTCACACACACACACCCACACGCGCACACACACACCCACACACACACACACACACACACACAAACACACACACACACACACACACACACACACACACACACACACACAGACACACAGACACACAACACACACACACACACATCATCGTAAAAATAGTAAAATCGTATTCTAGGGACCCTAAAATGTGCTTATTCATCAAAAACTTACTACCGAATTTTTTGACCAAAGATAATACCTTCCTTACCTAAAGGTGACGGAAGGTAAAAATAAATTTTCTATTAGTGTAATATTTAGTGTAAAAAATTCATTTATATCATATTATTAAATAATGTAATGGCGAATTATTAAATTATTTATATATATATATATATATATATATATATATATATATATATATATATTGATTAAATGCAGAACGGTTGGGGGCTTTGCAATTACAGTGAGAGCAGAGCATCGCAATAGATATAAGAAGGTCCTGTGTTCAAATCTCATTGAAATACTAGAATTTTTCACAAATCTTTATATATTATTTATATTACACCTAAAACTTGCTCCGCCATCCACGTCACCATGAAAATGAGGCAAGGTGCTGCACCCTGTCATACATTGAAAAATACTATAAGAATGAATAATAGATTTTGAATCATACTGTGACCAATGTTAGCACCGACCAACAATTTATAATAAATCATTTACATTAATTAAAACAAATTGACCTTATTACGAGTACTATTTGATAATTCAAAACAAAGCAAATATTTTCATGATACAATCATTACCAATTACTACCAAACTTTCCTATTCGGAAAATTCTGAATTAATTAATGTTCACATCGTAAAAGAAATCAATTAGTTTAATTAAACCTTTTTGTTAGAGAACCATTAGATAGGTAAAAACTACACCGTTCTGTGTGTACTATGCGGTCAGCTGTTCTTACTGTACTGCAAGCAAGCCTTGCTGAGTCAGATGGTGACATAACATGCCCCCGTTCCTTGCCAAGGCGAAATTACTGACTTTATTCTTAAATATTACCCAGTTTGCACTCCCAACGCTTCCAGTGTTCCATATTGCAGCTTTGATAAAATTACCGATTGCACCAACCGACAACAATGAAGGAATAAAAACAAAAAGTTTGAAACGTAGGAACAATTTGTGACTTTAATTTTGAGATTAGAGAAGAAAAAAGGAGCGAAAAAATTCAAAAAGAAATCTATGATCCGTGAATTAGGTATACAGAGGTTTTTATTTTTGTATTAACTGGGCCACTATAAATGTCTGGAAAACTGCTACTACTTCGGTTCGATGAAATGTGACAAAAGATTCCATATTAGCGGGATATTTTTGTTTTTCTAAAGAAATAAATTGAATAAGTCTCTAGATAATGAGGAAAAAACATATTTTGGTGTAGTTTCACCTTCTCAACTAACTTTTTTCGAATAAAAATGTAATTAGATTCATGTAATAGCGTACGAAATAATTGGTTTTCCGTAAATTTTCACTCATGAAGAGAAGGATTATTGTGTTTTGTATAATGTTTTACCTCAAAGTTTAAATTATTTTCCTTATTCTATTAGACCGGGGGCTAATGCTACGTGAAAAATGTATCATGGTATTCCAAATATTGACCTTTGGTGCTCACTTTAAATACCGTGGGGAACGATTTGCTGTCTGCCTCCAAAAAAAATGACATCTATCTAGCTGTGGGTTGTTTAAAATATGATATTTTATAATCTAGGTATTCTATATCGGACGTGCATTTTTTTGGATCTTTTAGGGGAAAAATTAAGAGAATGGCCAATTTCTGATAGGTTAAATTCACAGCAATGAAAGGCTTTAGCGCCCTCTGCAATGATTGAAAATGACGGCATTTATTATCGGCCACCATTTACATATACATAATGGCATTTTATGCAGGTCCCATACAGAGAATATCTAGATTCTAAAATATCATTTTTTACAAATCTATTAAAAGTGGGCTTTTTAATGTTTGTTTTTAGCGTTAAAAATGTCATTTTGTGACACTAGTGTTAAAAGTGACAGATCATTGTTACTTTTGACACTAGTGTTAAAAGTGAATGTCAAAAAATTATTAGAAATATAAATTTAAATTAAAAAATAGTGTTTGTAGAAAAAATAATGTATGATATACGTGTTAAAAGTGATTTTATTTTGTTCGAAGGTTTGGATCACTCCGCTTCGCGTCGTGTTCCAAACTTCCTTCTCACAAAATAAAATGTCACTTTTAACACTTATATCATAAATAACTATTTTTAAAACAGTTTTGGGTCATGACCCACAACTTGGTAGATCGTCTTTTTTTCCGGGGGAGACAGCAAATTGTTCGCTAGGGTATTTAAGGTGAGTTTCAATATATTAAATTTACTCTCATATGGGAAACATTCGTATAAGATTTCTATTTCGAAGTACCTATCTATCTATTCCTTTTATTTAAATAAAAAAAAATTAACCAAAAACTGTTTTTTGTCATTATCGAGTGACATGCATTTCTCTGGAAAAACAAAAGCATAATAAATATTGAATTTTTACATACGTAAAATTTTATTAATCAATAAAAGTATTATAAATTAAAAATCTTATAGACCTTTTCAATTTAAAGAGATAGAAGATATATGCGCAATGGGATCTACGCATAGTAAGAACAAATGGCGGGAGTCAGTATACAATTTCGGAAATAAGTACATACCTATACATCTGTTCGCTCTCAAATTCCATATCACAATGATATCAAATTTCTTCTTTTTCTGAAAATCGATTATGCTCTAAATCGAATCGTAACTTCTCCCAAATATTAATTGAACATAATCTATGTAACTCGTTAATGAAAACATAAATTTAATACTACTTATCCTGACTCTCATTACTTTGTTTTACGATTCACTACTGTCAGTTTTTATGTGCGAGTTGCAGTTAAGTTTATGACAACCACACATTAAAAGGTAACGACAGGTTCCAGCTTTTTATATCGAGCTAAAACCAGGTTAACATTCTCAAAGCCCCATTCGCAAGGAACATCATAGGTCAAGGGATCAAATGCCGAATATGACATGATTTCACCTGCCATTAAAGATTTACATTCCAAATAGAATTGATAGATTCACAAAAATTAGAGAAAGAGGTTATGTCTGGCGCCGTGCCAGAATTCTAATGTGGTATTTTACTATAAAATAATTTGAAACAAGTAACAAATCAGTATTGATTAAAAGGAAAAATTATAGAATATTTTAGCTGAAGATTTAATAATATAACAATAATGTATATTTATTCTAGTTCTAAGTATATTGTTAGTTACATATTTACATGGGAAAACAGCTTTTCCTTTCGCAACAGTGGCCTATTACTTTTGCAATAAAGCTTTAAATAAATGTTGAAGAGAATTCAATTCTGCATCCAATTTAATAGATTTCATATTATTTTTTACGTTTTGTAACAGTGCAAATCGTATTTAAAATCATATAAAACAAAAATTACATTTTATGTTCTTAGCTATGGAATGGACACAAAATCATAACAATTATAATGAATACAGTTTTACGCCAGAAATGTTTTATTTGAGTTATCATTATTGAAAATGAAGAATTATTTTGACGTAATTACTATAATTTTTGACACTTAAAAAGTACCTACTATAAAAAAGTTACTTTTATAACATTTTAAATTCAATTTACTCGGTTACAAAATGTGCAAAATAAAATGTGATTATGTAGTTGGATGCAGAATTTAATTCTCTACAGCTTTTATTTAAAACTTAACCTACTACCACGCTTCAGTAAACAATTAAGAACTGTTGCAAAAAAATTGAAACAAAACGAACAAAATAGGTAATGACGAAGTAAATATGAGTCCAGTCAAATCAAATTCCGGGCAAGTTGAATTTTTGTATTCGTGTGTGTTTCGATGTTACAAATAAGTATATGACAAAATCAATTCGAGATATTCAAGGTCAAAGGTCAACAAAATTGGTTTATCCCGAATAACTCGCCGCCTAGGCCATTATGAAAGTTATAGAAAAAACATTATTATCTACAATATTGGTTATATTCGTTTTTACTTCCTTGTACAAAGTAAAGGAAGTATTGTAATCGCGAAAAATTTCGGTTTTCAGATTTTAACGGAAATATCCATTTTGACTATCCCTGAATCCATTTTGACTAATTTCGTCGTGACGTCTGTACGTACGTACGCATCTCGCATAACTCAAAAACGGTAAGCCGTAGAAAGATGAAATTTTGTATTTAGGACTGCTATAACATCTAGTTGTGCACCTCCCTTTTTGGTCATTACATAATTTCCAGAAATGGTACTTTATTTGAAGCCTATAATAGATTTTAATGAAAAACTATTTTAAAATATAATCCAAAACTTTTCAAATTTGGTATATGACTTTTATGTCAATTGGAATAACATAGTAGAGTTTGGTTAAAACAAGCTAACCGGAAGTGATATATTACTTGAAGTTGTTTTTCTTGAATAAAATGGTTTCATTTTGATTTTAGAAATAAATGCTTCAAATAAGAGTTTTAGAGAATTAAATTCTGCATGTAGCATCAAGTATTATTAAATTAGCCCTTTGTATAAGCGAGATATGTAAATTTAAAACTTATATACTTTTTGGTTTTTGTAATGAAGCTGAAAAATAGATGTCAAATTACGTCAAATACGTGCAATTTTATAATCGGGTTTATACATCACATTGGTCTTGCGTACAAAGAAGTCGTGTGGTGTCCACATCAGATTATTTCCATATATTTAACTCTTTTCGAAATATAACGTGGAGAAGGGGTAATAGTGAATTCATTGACGGGATAACCCTATACAGCATGCTAATGAATACGTATTAAAAATTTATAGCGTATGTAGAGGATGCAAAATAGACTAACTTTTACTAAACTCATATCCGAAATCCCTATTGGTCGGAATTGAATAATTTTTGAGCCGAACCAATAATGCATGTTAGTTTAAAAAAAAATTCACTTAAAGTAAATAGCTTATAGAATTCGCGCGATTTATGATCTATTTATACAACTCTCAATACCGGAGTATCAGAATGGGTATAGTTTAGGCTTAGCCGTTTAGGAGGCACTTAGCAAATAGATGACTTTGTACATATAAAATGCGGATATATACCGGACAAAATTTTATTCCCTGAAAAGAGGACTTGTCCGTGTAAAAGAGGACGTCTGGACAGCCTACCAAAAAGTAAAACACACTGCATGTCCAAAACAATAAACGTCTTCACGACGTGACGAACTAATCTAGACTATCTAAAACAAAGCGCTATCGTCAGGACAGGATTATCTTAGGGGTACAGGGTGCATAGGCTAGGGCATTTAAAGTCACGCACGTATGTATAATAATTTCTAGACTTAATGATCAACAAACAAATATCGTGACTATAGATACAGAGACAACGTTGGATACCAATTACCACTGATATACATAGTATAACATGGGTGAATCCAGGCACGACTATCATAATATGATAAGAATTTCTAAACTGAATTTTGACATTTATAACTTAAATAGATAAACAGAGTTAAAATATGATTATTGAAACTAAAATTTCGAAAAGTATATAAAAAGTTATTTAACTGTTATTGCTCTTACCCTTATCTCATCACAATATTGCCTATCGCCGTTTTCTAATTTATATCCACATCTAGAACTAGAGTAAAATTCAGGAAAAAAAGTTCTGATTTCTTTAGATAACATTTTTGACAATTCCTCGTGTCAAATTGATATTTGATTAAATACTTTTAAATTAAGACATGTTTCGTTGTTCATAGCCTACTCCGGGTTAGGATTTTTTTGAACACACTGTAGATTGGCAGACTCAGCAATGGGTAATATGCCGTGATGATATATTTATTTTATTTATCTATATTTATAGTCTCGTTGGCCTCCATATTATACAGGATGTCTTGGAAATAGTGGGACATGGCTGAACCACAGATTCCTGGGACCAAAATAAGACGATTTAAGTAAACTTACCCGTATTCGACTGTGCACCGTTTAACCAGTATTCTGCTTTAAAGTCTTTCTAAAAAAATAATATAACGAAACGCTTTATTCGATTTGAATGAAATTTGGTATGACAATCCATATGGATATAATTCATCTTTTAAGATGGTATTTGTTATTGTTAGTGAACCACTAGTGTATGAAACTTGGGTGTCGCGACCATGATTAAACCATAACTTTTCAATGGCAACGTCAATAATGTAAATTTAGTTTTTCAGACAGATACATTCAATAGCAAACTTTCGTGTCTCTGCGTAATTTATGATACATATCTGTAACGATTTAATCAGAAGAAAATAAAATGTAATTGCATGCGCCGTGTAATTTTTAAAATAAATTTTATCTAGTAGTCTATCCAAATGTCAAACTACTAATTTTTAATGACAGAAACAATTTTTTTATGAATTATCAATCTTCTAAAGTTGTTTAGGAATAAGCTAACAGTATTTAATTGTCTTATTATAATAATGAAAGTAAAATACTATAAGGCCGAAGAAACGGATATGTTACTAGTTTTAAAATATGGCAAAAGAAATTTTTGACAACCCATAAACTATTGTTACAGTCATTAATAATTAGTTGTTTGACATTTGGAAAGACTGCTAGATAAAAATTATTTTAAAAATTACACGGCGCAATCACTTACATTTTATTTTTTTCTGGCTAAATCGTTATGGATATTATAACTTACGCAGAGACACTACTATTGAATGTATCTTTCTGAAAAACAATAAATTTACATTATTGGCGTTGCCTTTAAAAAGTTATGGTCTATTCATAGTCGCGATACCCAAGTTTTATACACTAGTGGTTCACTAACAAGAACGTATACCATCTTAATAGATGAATTATATCCATATGGATTCTCATACCAAATTTCATTCAAATCGAACAAAGCGTTTCGTTATTATAAGCAATATTAATTTTTTTTAGAAAGAGTTTAAGGCAGAATACTGGCTAAACGGTGCACTGTCTGATGTAGGTAAGTTTAGTTAAATCGTCTTATTTTGATCCCAGGAATCTGTTGTTAAGCCATGTCCCCCTATTTCCAAGACACGCTGTATAACATTACGAGTATTGCACTCCATATTATTCGATACTTAATATGACCCATTTTTCTTGTTTTACCTCTCGCTATTATTACCCCATAAACCTAGTTTAAAAATGTACTCTTCTCATAACATTTAACGCTTGTAGAGCATTATAACCACCATTATCATGTCGAAATTACACTATCATTCTTCCGTATCTGCTACCCTCGTATGCTGTAGCTGTATCACATCAGCAGCAGCACCCAGCTCATCACATTGACACACACATCGATCCGAAGCCGTGTGAAGGCAGAGATTCCCGACTGGGTAACAAGGTCGAGATGAAGAATAGCGGATTCTGCAATCTAATTCGCAGGAAGCGTGATAGATTCATTCATCAACGCACAAAGCCTGCCACGAATTTATGATGTGGAGAATGTAGACAAATCTCACAATAGAATTTTCAAGAGGTGATAGATATGTTTCTCAAAGAACCAAGTCATGAGATTGTGTTTTAAATAGGTGTTCAAAAAGAAGAATGGTATATTACATTTTATTCCAGATGTACGTATATTACATAAAAAATATAATTGTGGTTCAATGTAAGAATAAAATTTCGTAATATTGAGAAAAAGTGATTAATAATCGACAAGAAATTTACAGGGTTATTAATACCGAGAGTATTTTTCTGTGGATCTTGACATTCTGCAGATATAACATCTTTTTAACAAATATTTAACAGTTAAACAACAAGAGATAAATATACTGGGCCTAAATATAGTTGGTTCAGTGCAAAAAAAAACTTTAGTGATTTAGTCTATCTTCTTAACGTAGGCAACTCGAATTAGTAAACGCATCGTATATATTTTACATCGTGATTCTAACTTATGCATTTTACATATTTTCTATTTTTTGCTAAAAATCTTTCAATGTAGGACACGAAATACCCATAGGTATTGTGTTTGGTCAAAAAATTCGATGATGAGTTTTTAATCAATAAGCACGTTTCAGGGTCCCTACAATACGATTTTACTATTTTTACGACGAAGTATATACAGGCTGTTATATTTTAATGGACCCAGCAAATATCTCGCTTATTTATTAAGTTGGCAATTTTTTTCATATAACATGATTTATACAGGAACATGTAAGCTACTTGATGACGCATGTACATTCCTGATACCACTTCCGGTTTATGAGTAATTAATATCTACTTTGAAATTTCAAATGGAACATATTATATTTTTTACAAATTTGAAAAGTACATCAAATTTGCTTTACAATCATGTAAAATAATCCATATGTTACATTATTAAAAATTAAAATGGCGGGCACTTTTTATACGCCTAATTGGAAAGAGAATAGTGAGCCATGACTGTGGCTAGAAATAAAACAATTAACTAAAACAATTGTAACTATTATTATTAAACGAAATATTTTTTTGTCATAATAATACAGAAAATAAGAATAAGGAACACAAGCCACAGTCATGGCTCACTATTCTCTTTCCAATTAGGTGTATAAAAAAGTGCCCGTCATTTTAATTTTTAATAATGTAACATATGGATTATTTAAATGATTATAAAGCAAATTGGATGCACTTTTCAAATTTGTAAAAAAACATAGTATGTTCCATTTGAAATTTCAAAGTAGATATTAATTACTCATAAACCGTAAGTGGTATCAGGAATGTACATCCGTCATCAAGTAGCATACTCTCCACGCCAGCAATGAGTGTCTGCGAGGTGCAAATATTTCATCATTACCGATATCTGTGTACAAAGCAGATTGGCACACCCAGCAATAGGTAATAAGCCGTGATGATTTATTTATTTATTTTATTTATAAATATGAAAGAATATTTTATTCTGTATACAATTTGACTGCATTGTATACTTAATATTAAATGGCTATAGAGTTAAAAAATTATAAAAAAATTAAATTTCATAAAGTAGACACCCATGGAAACAGCTACTATATTAAGAAAATTCTGATTGAAAGGTGTCAGTGTTAAGTGTAATTGACATAAGTGTGTTTGTCTTATAATTTTACTCGAAATATAGGATCTTTTGCTTAAAATTTTCTGTGCCCACGCATTTTCTTTTTTTGAAATAATTTTAAATTCCCTTAATCACACAATGGAGTGCTTGTGGATAAGTGTAATTAATAAGTCATGACAGCTATAACTGTCAACATTGCACCCTAGTAATTTATAATAAAAAAATCCTAGAAACTATAATTATTTCAATAATTTTTGATTGTGAACGGAAATAATTTTTACTATAAATTTCTTACGCTACCGATGCCACTAATTCTTACATTACCGCTATTTTTTTTTATTATTCTGAATGGGCCTAGAACATGAAAATTTTTAGATTTTGAAGTTACATATCCAGCATGAAATTAGATCATATACCTCTCCCTGTCTGTCTACATAATCTATTTAACTATCTTTTTTAGTCGATACGAATTTAAAGAAGATTGAAAATAAGTCAATCCTAATTTCAACCCGCTGAGATAAACCAATAGGATTTTTTAAGTCGTAATAAACTTGAAGCTGCTTGAATTGTCGAGATAAACGTAGTCAATATGAGAGTATAATTTTCCAATTAAACATTTTTTTAGAATCGACGGTTAAAATACATTTTAACCAGAGATGAAAATATTGAGTTTAATTCCATAATTTTTAGAAAGTCGTTAAAATTTTTAACTAAGCAAGTACATTCATAAAAAAATTATGATATGTCTAACTATATCTATAATTATAGGTTACCAATTTTAACTAATTACTAAAAAGTAACTACTATGTTACAGATCTTGTTTATACATGTTGAAATAGAGCATAAAAAGATATCATTAAATAACATTTCGCTACAAAGTATCGAATTGAAGAAATAACATCAATGGCGTCTTCGTTGGTTGTATTTTGTTATGTAATTGGAATGCGAGGAGTTTCTTTACACTTGGCTTAGGTAGTACACACAAGGGAAGAAAGTAATTTGACGCCGAATGCTGTAAAACAGAATGAATTGGTACGGAGATAAATGTGAACTTGCTACAAAGATACAAGATACAAGTCTTTTTAATTTTATAGCTGACATGAAGTTTATGTGCTGTGAAATGTTACGGGCCAAGCGTTGGCAGATTAGTTTATTAGAATTGTTTTATTTTATATAAAAGATAGACTGCTTGTTTTGCTACATTTTCTCAATTTGCTTTCGATGGAAACATCACAAAGCAACAAAAGTTTCCTTTCTTGCTACAAGAAATTGCAATAATGAGAAATTGTTTCCAAGGGAATTGTCAGATTAAAACTCGATAAAACTAAATGATCCTGTTACTTTATACAGTTATTGTTTTGCGTCTTAAAAGACGTAATAATGGAAGAAAAGAATTTTACCGATCGCACAAATGAAAACTATAATAGCATCAAAATAAATTGAATTTGTAAGTACTTTGGTGCATCGGATCTGAAATCAGACATTTTATGCGCCATATTTGAACTTAGCATATTTCTCTTGACAGAACTGTTCAGATTCATTAAACATGGAATATCGAAAACTAATAAAATACTCCTTAACCTTGAAATTAATTTAAAAAAAAACTAAATACGTATTTCGAGAACTAAGTTCTCATCATCAGTAGTAGAACAAGGAAAAGTTAAACAGAGTAGAGTCCGTGCGTTTAGAGAAAAAACTGGCGCACAGGCCAAAATTCACCCGGGCGGGTCCAACTTGTGAAAGTAGGGATGGTACAGTATTGTGACAGGTAGCAGCTGTTGCGTATAGGTTATAGGGGCTATAGATATAAATATGGACAAAGATATTCAATCAAACGTCGTTTGTGCGAGTAATAATTATATGTATACTTGTTTATGAATTTTGTGTATCGTAAATGATAATAATATTAAAATTAATAACATTTAAATATTATTCAGTTAAATGTTTTTTGAGCGAGTAGTAATAGTCAACATTTGCAGGTTGGGTAATACAACTTCTACTGCGCCGATTTGTTTTTTCTCTAAACGCACGGACTCTAGCCAAGATTGCTTAACATGTCAACCATGCCAGAGGTCCGAAGAACAATTGTTAGGACCTAGTTCTCGAAATACGTATTTAGTTTTTTTTTAAATTAATTTTAAGGTTAAGGGGTAATTTTATTAGTTTTAGTTTTTTTTTAACTTTAGACTTTTAACTTAACTTTAAAAAAAATCCTATCAATCATGTTTTTTTCTTATCCACTTTCAATATAACGAACAGTATACTCAATTTTCTGTTAACAAATTATTAAATTTAAATTTTAATCAAAATATCTACTTTTACCATAGAACCACAGAATTATTTAATTATGTCTATTATTTTGTATAATTAATTAAGGTTATATCCAATTTTTTTGTAAGTTGACTTTTTGGCAAGCCTTCAGCATCTGACCACCTGTTCCTTACAAAAACTGGCCTAATCTTCTGCATTCATGCACACCTATCCTAACAAATCGAGGACATAATGAACGAAACTGCAATTACGAAGAAGCACCTGAAGAACTTTAATTTTATTTATTATTAGTTAAATTGGTTTTCAATTTGTTTTCAAAACATTTTCCAGTGCGATTTATATATTTTCATTTGTTCCAGTGCAAATTACATTTCTTCAAACACAACACATATTTTTTACCTCCCGCTACCCTTGATAAGAGAGGTAGGGATCGTGCTAAAAATCGCATATCGAGATTTTAGTAAATGACCACGTTTTAAGGTCCCTAAAATCCAAATTTAACATTTTCACGATGGTGTCTGTGTGTATGTATGTATGTATGTGTGTATGTGTGTGTATGTATGTGTGGGTCCTCCACTTTAACTCATATAATATCATTCAAAAAAATTTAAAACCTTGTATTTCGATCTTTTTCTGTAATGGAAAGAGCCTATTAGATTTTGGTGAAAATTGGATAACCGGCAATGGCACTTTACTAGAAGCTCAAAATATCAAAGAACTAATCATTTCAAGATAATATTAGTAACGCTTTAAAAAGAAAAAAGTAAATAGAACAATAGAAAAGGAATTCAATACAGTTTCCAGCATAATTAAATATATAGGTATGTATTTAGATTCTTGGATTAGTGAATTCTATTCTATACCGGTATTTCAAATTTAATCTTCATTTTATTATAGCTCCGGTGGCTCAATGGTTACAGCAACGCCTCATGTCAGGAGTGCACTCGGGGCTCTGGGTTCGAATCCCACTAAGGCATGGATGTGTTAAAATGTGAACCCCCTCTGTAATTCGGATTTAATACTGTTGAGGGGTTTAAAAAAGGTAGTTACTTGGATTAGATTAGACTATATTTTAAGAAATAAACTGTCAAAATTAGAATAAAATTCGCTAATCCAAAAAACTTAATTTTTTTGTCACTCGGGCTGTAAATGGCGGAAGGTATTGTGTTGGCCACACCAATTTTTTTTATTTGTTCCAGTGCAAATTACATTTCTTCAAACAGAACACTTGTTTGTTTTTCTTGGCTCCTGTAATTTTTTTTAAATTAAAGATGACCCCTTTTCAAAATGACATATTCAATTAATAGGTATCCATTCAGTTTCTGTCCCTTATTCAAGTGAGAATCCTTTAACTGTTTCATTTACATTTTAATAGTAAAGTACTTTCCTAATTAAATTTAGTTAAATTGATTATTTTTGTTTCCTAATTTGGTTCACTAAACGCAGTTGAAGTTATAAAAAAATATTATTTCTAGTAGATTGCTACGTGTTGAAATACTAAAAAAAACTTTTGATTTTTTGTACATTTTAATATTTTTCTTTCAAAAATGATTTGCCATAATATCTTTATTTATTAATAATGTTGCCTTCTCAAAGTCAAATATATTCAATTCTTTGCTAGTTCCGTAATGAAACATTTATAAAAATAATATATACGCTCATAAAAACCAGAAATAATTTGCATTGCAAATAAGTAGTTATTCAAATAAGCATTTAATGACAATAGTAAAAATTACAGTCATAACAAAACCAGTGACCTTTACACTGTAATAACGCTCATGACCACACGAAACGCCAACGAACTACAGCAATGACAACTTCCGAAAAGCTAATAAACTGTTATTTCCACATAAACTATCATTACTATTTACTAACGTTGACAGGCTATGCGTTGAAACCACTAAACATAGGCGGGGAGAAACATTATCCATTTCTAGAGAATTGAAACTAAATTACTATAATGGAAAGTACAATGACATTGAAGTTATAAAATAAGATTGACATTTATTCCATTCGGAAATGGTAATAATATCAGTTAAATGTTAAGATTGACATTAATATATTACACAGATTTTTATGTTATAAAACAACCTATCTTGAAATGGTTTGAAATATGAACATATATAGTATTTCTCTATTATTTACAACAAATTAGAAAGGAGTTAAGCTCATAATAGTTCTATCGGTTTACAATGTTAACAAACAAATTATAATACCTAAGCAAATGGTGGTAAATTTTTACAATTTTTTTGGATTAGTTTAAAATATATATTTTACTTTCAAAAACTCTATATGGTCTTCAAATATTCCGCCATTTAATACTGAGTTAAATTGACTACGTTTACACGTATGAGAAAAATTTACTTTGACTTGACTTTAAAAAGGCGACTTATGAAAAGTCAATTTAATGGTGCATTTACACATATGGTCAAATCTACTTCACTTTACGTTTTTTACTTGTCCATCACTCAACTTTGACTTTGACAGCAATGTAAAGTTTGGTTATAAGTTATAATACGTGTGATGTAAGTTACCTATTTAACTATTATCATCATATAATCGTAATTAAGAATAAATTATTTATAGAAAAAATGGATAGTAAACTATAGTTACTAAATTTAAGCGTGATATTTTTAAATAATATAACTATGCAGCAACAATATTGGATGCGAAATAGATTAAATAATAATCGCATAGGTACAATATTTTAAAATTAGAGAAAATTTTAAATTCGGATATAAAACACAAAATTGTGTAATTAAATATCCAATTACTAGAAATTTGTGGATGAAAACTAGATGTCACTGTTAGTAATGTATATGATTCGTTCGTTGGTTCACACGACTTTTTAAAAGTCGCTTATATGAGTCAAGTCTATTTTATTTTGGACTCGACTTTAGGAAGAAAATCAATGGGCGAGAGTGTTTACACAATAGCAAAAGTCGCCTTTTCAAAGTCAAAGTACTTTTTCGCTATACGTGTAAACATAGTCATTGTCTTGAGCCGCTTTCCTTCGGACTGTGATTCGTGATAAGATTGAACAAAGTGAACATGATCAAGAAGAATTATGTTTCTTCGTTCGTTATGCGTTATCCCCACTCTTTCATGTCACGCCCCCTTCAGAATTCACGTTCTGATCAGAAAAGATTGAAAAATGGCGGAACACACAATTATAAGAATATTGGAAAAACGGAAAATAATCGGACACGCAGTCTATAGTGAAAATTATTTATAGGGTAGTTCAGTAATTACGTCATATGCGGCGCGCTTCATTTAAACTACTGTCCTACCGGTAAACACACCTTTCAGAGTAAACCTAATTGCCACAGCAAATAAGAACTATAATTTTATACAGTTCATTTCGTCGCCAATATCTTACTTAATTTAGAAAAGTTAGCTATTTAAGCTATCATTCAGTTAAGTTTGAATATTACCCTTTCAACTAAACAAAACATATTACCCTAATTTATAATAATATTTATTCTATTTAAGTTTTAAAAACCTTTGCATGGAATTACATGTTCGTTTAATCTCGAAGATGTTCGTGAAACATCGCGTGAAGAGGCCGGAAGAGCCCGTTTGAAAGACAGCCAACCATTATTAGGTTTCAGAACCCTAACAATACGACATATTATTAATATATTAATGTGGATAGACAGAGTTATTTACGTACCTTAAACTTAAAAACTAACTAACTAAAAGACAAAATCTCAGTCGGTATGTCAGTAAACTCTCGGATATGCTTGAAGCTGCGCAAACCTGTTACCCTGTAGTTAGAATGTGCAGAGTTGATTTCAATTTGAAATAATACCTTTGTTATTTATTAATGTGTATATGTATATTGTATTACGAAGTAATAGAAAAATGTTTACAATTTGATGTTATTAATATCTCAAAGTTAACTTCTTCATAATGACAATAATAGCACCAAATTACAAGCCTTTAAATTCTGACCCTTGTGTGTTCTGTCAAAAGAGTCTACATTGAAAGTATCGTTTTTGCTTAAAATAATGCTTCATATTTCGCGCTATACTCTGACGTCACACGATTCTACCCCATTTCTTGGCCTACATTTCGACTATGTCTACAGTCTTCTTCAGGGCTAGTTACAGTCGAAACGTAGGCCAGGAAATAAATAATTTTCACTAAAATGAGTGTCCGATATTTTCCGTTTTTCTATTCTGCTACCAGTCGATCATAGTATTCAACCCTTTATAAGAAGATTGTTTATATTTCGTTGTGTAATGTGATTCGAAAGTGACATTTAAATTCTTCTTCCGAATAGTTAGGTATAACAGTTTTAACATAGTTATTATTTATACAAGTTTTTCTGTTTCTCAAATTCATGCCTAAATCACAATCAGAACTACTAGAACTTGAGTCAGTAAATTTAACATTCATCGCTATTGGTTTTGAATTTTCTATTTAAATAATAACCAACGCAATAATTTTTGTAATTCGGGAAATGCTGACTTGACGGTCTGTGAATTTGACATTAGACGCTAGTTCGTTCGATGTTGTGTAGGTTTCGCGTCGATCGGGTTAGTTTTACTATTCGTTTGGAATTAAATTTAATCATGATTGGAAAGAATCATTCTTAAGCGAATCACGAATTAGAATATCACAATCACAGTCCGAACGAAAGCGCTTTTTATTAGGGTGCGGTCCGAATCACGCTTTAAGTACCGACAGCGCGGTAACAGTTGGTCTGAATCATATTTATAACGTACACAGTTTGCACGGTGAGATATATGACGTCAGAAGTGACAGTAACAGTGCTCACGCCCAAGAGGATAGGCAGTGTAAGCACTGTAAGCATGCTTAATGTTTTTAACGTTATTGACTGCTGAAACAACAAAAGTGTTTGTTAAGATGGAAGTTGTTAACATAGTAAAGGTTCTTTTAGAGGAAACTAATGAATTAGTCAAACTTAGACGAAGAATCAATAAACATTTCTGAATCACCATCATCGCTCTCACAAATGAGGGAAACTATTTCCATCAAAACTATTTTTTCTTGGTTAATGATTGCGCAAAGGTTATATACACGCTGTCACAAATGACAAGAAAGAAGTAAGAGCGATTACGAAAGGTCCGACTCGTTAACGCCTTCACAGTCGTCAGCGCGCTAAATCAAATCGGACGAGCTGTGAGCGGTCTGAGCACTGCAAGCTACGATAGCATGATTCGGACCGCACCCTTAGTATAACTGCTTTAATTCTATTAAGCATTGTATCCATATGTCCTGCACATTCTTCTGTTATTGTCCCATAAGTACGGAAGCGCTGGAGGGCCACTATGTCTCGTCTTTTTTAACTCGACTAACAGTTATGATAAACACGACTAACAGTCGAGTTTATAAATAGCGACTGTTAGTCATGTTTATCTCGACTCTTAGCCGCGTTTATTTCGACTGTTAATCGTGTTTATATCGACTGTTAGTCACATTTATCTCGACTGTTAGTCGCGTTTATCTCGATTGTTAGTCGTGTTTATCTCGACTGTTAATCGTGTGAATATCGACTGTTAGTCGCGTTTATCACGACTGTTAATCGTGTTTATCTCGACTGTTAGTCGCGTTTATCTCGACTGTTAGTCGCGTTTATCTGCACTGTTAGTCGCGTTTATTTCGACTGTTAGTCGTGTTTATCGCGTAGCAGTTCATGTACTTCCCCGTTTTTCGAATCATTTTCAGATGAGTATAAATACGACTAACAGTAGAGATAAACATGACTAACAGAGATAAACACAACTAACAGTCGAGATAAACGTGACTAACAGTCGAGTTAAACGCGACTAACAGTCGAGTTAAACGCGACTAACAGTCGAGTTAAACGCGACTAACAGTCGAGTTAAACGCGATTAACAATCGAGTTAAACGCGACTAACAGTCGAGATAAACGCGACTAACAGTCGAGATAAACACGACTAACAGTCGAGATAAACGCGACTAACAGTCGCTATTTGTAAACTCGACTAATAGTCGCGTTTATCTCGACTAACAGTCGTTTTTAACTTGACTATTAGTCGACTTAAAAAAAAGATTAAATATAGTGGCCCTCCAGCGCTTCCGTACATAAGTCTTACAAGAAAGATTTTTCTGTACATGCTAGAATTTTATGAAGTTATTCATTGTGCCAAAAGTAAAGAGTCCAGATTCTAGGTAGATAAATTTGGATATACTGGTGAAACTATTATCACCTGTCATTTGGCCCACAGTTTTAAGTTTATTTTTAAAGCAGTCAAAAGAATTTCGTGGAATATCTCACAATTTGTGTAGGATTTATAATTTGTTGAAAATGTAAGCCGGTCGAATTATTATGGGTCTGGGATCGATCATACATATGTTTATTCACAGAAATGTTTTGAAAAGATAGTTTCCTTTATTTACATCATAAAAATTGGTTAAAGTTCCAAACAGAAACACTGTCTATCTGAAAGTTTACTTCATCAAGGATCATAAAAAGAATATAACAAGGTAAGAGCAAAATTTTATTATTTGTTATTGTTATTTGCAAAGGAAAATTACAAGAGAAATTTACAAATAGTGAAAGGGATTTGATTTGAACAGTCTTTGCTTTGAAGTTATATAACAACAATAATTATATCCCTTTTCTCTTACATACATGGAGTAGGAACATTAACGATGAACGGTTTACTTTAACATGGTGTACAAACATAAATCTACTTATATAATCATAGAAATATATAAATTAATGAATAAACACTGAAGAAAAATATTGGGTCGTTTGGAATCCATTTTTAGTTTTTTTAATAAATAATTAAAAATAAATGAAGCAATGGTTTAAGATTTAATTGCAATTTGGGCTGGGCTGGGTATATCTTTTCAAATATTTCATATGTATGTAGGATTAACAGAGCTGAATTTCTACATTTCATATAATTTTAATACATATAGGAGTAGCTTATGTGACACACACACATATGTCCAACAAGAACTACAACATGTAATATATGAAACCTGTAAGATGTAACACATAACTAACACATAACTAACACAACACATCCTTAAGCAAAGTTACAAACTCGCTGTACAGATAGAACAACACTACTTATTGCTAACACTAAAGCAGATATTACAGAACAACACAAAACATAAGAATAATATTTACTACGTTTACATGCAGTTTTGAAAATGGTTGATTTGAAAACAGTTTCGACGCTTGCGCATTTGGCTGATGCAAGTGACAAATCCTCTTCACTTCAAACTCTTCCTTTTACCATTATTCCGATTATTTTTTCTACTTTATACCACTGCGCACTAAAACTAGTTTGTTTGTAGGTTAGTGACAACAAATAACACAAAGCGACAGAAACGTTGTGCTATGTACGCATGCGCAATATCGAAACTGAATTTTAAGTGTTTACATGAGTAGTTTTAAAATTAGTTTTCAAGTCAAACCCATGAATTTTAGTTTTGGTTCGAGATAATTTAAAACCGTTTTGATGCTGTATACATAGCGTTTTCAAAACTAAAAACGTTTTGAAAAGTGCATGTAAACTCAGTAATATAAAGTAAATGTCGAGGATAACCTGGCAATAATCACAATGTAAAAAATTGCGCGGAATACAAATTTACTGATCTCATTTTTGCTAAAATTGGCAGCTAGGATATATTTACATGTCAATCGTATTAATCAAAAGTGTTAATATATAACAACATTTTTACACTTAACTTCCTACTTTAACCTATTCGATTCTAGAATGAAACTGCTACAGTTCTAAACTGGTATTTTACTTGATACTATAAGCTTTGATTAAACTATTCAACATAATAAGGTATATTTAACTATGTTTGAAATTCTGGTATTAAATTCAAGCAATGCCTTGAATTATAATTATATTTTATGATATGGGACAAAGTAGCAAAATATGTACAGACAGTGAAAATGGAATTTGTTACATTTACTAACCAAAGATAAATTTAAATAGAATTGAGACGTCACAACAGCTGTTAACTGCTTGCAATTCTGCGGCAGCAACTGCAATTATAACAAGGTTATGATATCTGTCAAACGCCAATTCATCAGACATTATTAAAAGTTACTCAAAATGTTTACCATTGCTACAAATGCTACTAAAGTAGTTATTGAAGATTAATATCTTTGGTTATGTTGATTTTTGTTTCGTGATAACTTTCAAATACTGTCTACGCATGCGTACATCCAATGCAACCTTTTCAAAGCTGGATGCATAACTGCGCGCAGTCAACGAGCAGAACTGCTTTGCAGTTAAATAAAAAAACACTGTTCAGCTACATAGCAGATGCATCTATGTAATAAAAAAACGACTATCTGCAAGTTAATATTGCAGGGAAACATATCTGCGGAATAAAAAAATCTTATTTGGACACCACACGACTTTCTTGTACGCAAGACCAATATGATGTATAGATCCAAATATAAAATTGCACGTATTTGACATAATTTGACATTAACATCTGTTTTTTAATTTTTTTGTTTTTTTTTTTTGTCCTAATCCATAGCAATCTTCATTATAAAAACCAAAAAGTATATAAGTTTTAAATTAAAATATCTCGCTTATACAAAGGACTAATTTAATAATACTTGATGTGCTAGACGCTGAATTTAATTCTCTAAAATTCTTATTTGAAGCATTTATTTCCAAAATCAAAATGAAACCCTTTTATTCAAGAAAACTGTTAACAACTTCAGGTAATATATCACTTCCGGTTAGCCTGTTTTAACCAAAATCTACTGTTATTCCAATTGACATAAAAGTCTTATATACCAAATTTGAAAAGATTTGGATTATATTTTAAAATAGTTTTTCATTAAAATCTATTATAGCCTCCAAATAAAGTACCATTTCTGGAAATTATGTAATGACCAAAAAGGGAGGTGCACAACTAGATGTTATAATAGTCCTAAATACAAAATTTGAACTTGCTACGGCTTACCATTTTTAAGTTATTTGAGATACGTACGTACGTACACACGTACGTACAGACGTCACGACGAAATTAGTGAAAATGGATTCAGGGATGGTGAAAATGGATATATCCGTTGAAATTTGAAAACCTAAATTTTCCGCGATTACAATACTTCCTTTAATTGTACAAAGAAATAAAAAACGCGTCCATAGAATCATTTAATTATCAATAAGAATACAAGACATATAGAATGGTGATCTGAACTATCGGACATATGACTTTAACATGTAAAATCATAGTTTTGTAATTTCCTGCCTCCCTAATAATTATTTTAGCATTTTAGGTAAAAATGATCAAGATTGTAGTTTATTTTTATTATGTAATGTAAGGTAGACTAATTTGGAAACAGATTCTACTATAAATGCATGTTTTTTAAAGAAGAATATATAAAAAGTTCATTTAATTCCACCATAGAAAGGTTAAAAATACGATTCGAAATTTGTTCCAATGTTTACTGAATCGATTGATAAATCGATGTTCTTCTATTTTCCCATCGCCGCCTATGTATTTCTAGTTGCTACCCTGTGGCAATACAACGAAACGCTTGCCACAATTATCATATTCAAACACAACCTGCCGTACCAACAACAATTGTTTTAATCCGAATTCTACACACAACACTATAATACTCTGCTGGAAATAATTCCAATTGCACTTCACTGTCCAGAAACAGGAATGTAGTTCACCGAAATATTACGAGGCCCTGCATTTAATTCCAATGTTTATACGCCAAAGTTCACTATTAGAGTAAAATGCCACTGGATTTCCAGTTCAGAACGTCTAATTGCTCCATGTTAATGCTAACATAGTTATTTTGCGAATGAAAATTGCAGTTTGGAAGAAGTTTTCACATAAATGCATTAGGAAATTACAGCGAAATGTACATATATGCACATACGCGGCAACTAAATGCGTTTAAACAACAGTACGTTGGAATGACGTTCTTATTCCTAGTTTAAATTTACAGACTCTCTACTTGAAATCTGTTGTATAGGAAATAGTTTTTTTTAAATTACTGTAGCACGCGCGTTTTAATACCAATCTTAGATGGCGTCTTTTCCTCATTATAACAATAACAATACCTTATTATAATTTCTATTAAATTTTGGCTTGTCCAAGTACGATTTTAGGTTTTGCGCGA
Organism: Harpalus rubripes; assembly: GCA_963082715.1. Taxonomy (NCBI): domain Eukaryota; kingdom Metazoa; phylum Arthropoda; class Insecta; order Coleoptera; family Carabidae; genus Harpalus; species Harpalus rubripes. The sequence continues at coordinate 60,956,274 of OY720453.1, forward strand.
TGTCTTGATGAACATTCTCGGGACACGTAATTGTCCCGGTTTTCATACCCGACTCCAAAATTTATTAATTATATCATCTATCGACGTTTGTGATATTTATTTTATTACTAAATTTTTAATTGCTTTATATTTCTAATTTTTATTCGTTGCGTTCTAAAGTAAAGTAAGGCGTGCACGTGTTTCACAATTGTGTGTAAATCTATGGTACTGAGCATACGAAACGTATGGGTTTTGCGATGTTTTTACTTTAAATTATGAGTAAGAAAATATTCAATTATATGTATAAGTATTATTTTTATTTAAGTCAACAATCCGTTAAATATATTCTCTCCTCTTAAATGTTCTGTGACCTGGGCAATTTATTTTTACACATGAAAGGAGAAAAACATGCAGCTTCACATCCCTTGAAAAAATGTAACTTACAATAATAAGGCATTTGACCTTGAATGAAAAAAAATTTCGCCTGCGACGCTTTTTACCTTCCGTCATCTTTAGGTAAGGAAGATATTGTCTTTGGTCAAAAATTTCGGTGGTGAGTTTTTAATGAATAAGCACGTTTTAAGGTCCCTAGAATACGATTTTACTATTTTTACGATGATGTCTGTATGTGTGTATGTGTGTGTGTGTATGTGTGTCAGTGTGTGTGTGTGTAACAAAATTTTCGTCTACGATAACTCTAATACTAGAATTCCAAAAATTATAATTCTTTCGTATTCCTCTTCGTTGCATCCATATGAAGAGCTGATTAGATTTTGGTTATAATTGGTCAACCGGAAGTACCCTCATTTTAAGATTTTAACAGTTTTTCTTGAAAAAACGATGTTAAATATCATTTTTTCACATTTAATGTTATTATAATTATTAAAGAACATTTCATTCTCTATACGATTTGACTGTATTTTATAATTCATATTAAATGAATCTAGAGTTATAAAATTGTAAAGAAATTAAATTTAATAAATAAGCTAGCTATGTTAGAAACAGCTAGTGTATTAAAAAATTCTGATTGAAAGATGTCAGTGTCAATTGACATATTCGTAGTATATTTGTGTTATAATTTCGAAACTTTCTATATAAAATTTGTATAAAATACATACAACTGTCGAAAGGTAATGTACATTTTATAGAAAATACATAGGCATTTACGAAAATTCTACCGGTAGATATACCGCATCTACCGACTGTGTTTGAAAACACGAGTGGTAAAATGTTACCGTGTTCGAAAATTGTACAATATCTACCAGATCCATTTACCGGATTCATGAAGAATCTAATCTCAAAAAAAGGTTGTGATGCAAAGCGAAGCGCACGCGTTAAAAGTGGAAATGTGCTCAAAGTATGACTGCTCATTTTATTAACTACCAAGGATTAACTACCTACATCAAATTTCTAACCTGTTTCAAATTTTCATTTTTTTTTAAAGGATATAGATCTACACTGTTTACCACTTGTGTTCTTGAAATATCGATTCCGGTAGCTATAACCTGATAAACAGCTGTTTACCGGTAACAGTTCACAGGTAGAATTTTCGTAAATGCCTCATATAACTGACGGAAGGTAATGTGCTGGCCACATCAGATTTTTTCTGATTACATTTCCTCACCAACCAAAATTTTGGTGCTCGAGCCACCACTGGTTTTACATTTCTCTGAAAAATGTCCCGGTTTTGCAATTTATAAATCTGGTCACCCTACTCTAGCTATTAATTTTACAGGAAAGTTGTGAATGCAAAACTTATTCAGAATTAAAAACACAATATTCGTATTAGTATATTCCGAGTGCCATGGAACTAGTGCTGTTATTGTTATCTACTATTTGCTTGACAAATCAAATTATAATCTGTTGTGGGAATTTATTCGAAATTTTGTTGTTTTTGATAAAAGCTAATATAAATAACATTTGTTTAATTTTCATAACAATCCTAGTACCGTTATGAATCGGGTTCATTGTGCATTATTTCTGTAACAACCACTGTCAGTTAATTTCAACGTAACGATAAATAAGGCTCAAAAAATATATTAAATTTTGTGAGAAGGAGTTTGGGTCACTTCATAGAGCCGACTGGTCCAACCCTTCGAACAAACTAATTGACAATGAGTTTTTATACTTTTTTTCTATTTTGAGCTCTTCATGGCATTTTTAAACTAAAAAAAATCGTAATTTAGGGATTTTGATGTTGGTGATACTAATGTGACAGAAAATTCAAACTCTAAACTTATTTTTGTAATACCAACTATCTATGGCATTTTCTATTTCTCTTTAATTTTATTAATATAGATCTTCTCTTTTTCTTATTCCTACTTTTAAATACAAAATTATGCTCGTATAAAAATAAAATTCTTAACATTGTTTGTGTCGTTTATTTAGTGAGATTTGTAGTACGTTCCGTAATGCAATCGGTTCGATCAGGTTTACGATTTTTGTTCCGTAAGTCCTAAAATTATTTACCGGTTTCTATTTGGAACGCGGTTCCTGAAAAAAGTTGGTAAAAAATCGGACCACGGCAACCACGAAAAAATTCTGGTTTCCCTGGTATTTTTCCCCCACTACAGTTTCTTTCAAACATAATTATAAAAAAATAAACGATATACATCATTGTCAAATTTCTAAACCGCATTAGTGGTATTACTAATAATTATTATAGATGTAGGTATGAAAACATTATTTATATTTGACATATTGATGGTTGTGTTATTTTTATTGGCATTAAATGTAATAGAAAGTTCAATTTCGTTGTCATATTTATAGTAATTAACGTATCAAGGGTGTTATAAGGACAATAACGCCTGAGGTCAACAGTGTACTTTTCGAGGGCCTCTGGCCCGAGATGTGTACGTTGACCGAAGGCATTATTGTTCGTATAACTCCCGTGGTACGTTCAACGTTTAACGTCCGACTATAATTTTTAATATTCTACGGATTACGGATCAGAAAGTTTGAATAAAATTTACGGAGTAGGCAGGCTATGACTGCTTGTTTTTTAGGCTTTATCCCAGTATCAATATCATTTTATTGACAACATTACCCTAGCAACAACTCATAACACGCTCTAGGGTGTGCTTTCAGGGTTGTTATGATAATAATAACATACCAGTCGGACGTTAATGTTATTATTCATTTGGTTAATTTTTATTTTTGTTAGGTTTTGTCAATTTAAAATGTCATATGATTCAATGTCAATCTGTCGCGAAATAGATAAAAATATTCAAGAATAATGGTGTACCCGGAATCAAGATACTGTTTTTACTTCCTTGTACGAAGTAAAGGAAGTATTGTAATCGCGAAAAATTTCGGTTTTGAGATTTCAACGGAAATATCCATTTTGACCATCCCTGAATCCATTTTGACTAATTTCGTCGTGACGTCTGTACGTACGTACGTGCGTATGTATCTCGCATAACTCAAAAACGGTAAGCCGTAGAAAGTTGAAATTTTGTATTTAGGACTGCTATAACATCTAGTTGTGCACCTCCCTTTTTGGTCATTACATAGTTTCTAGAAATGGTACTTTATTTGAAGCCTATAATAGATTTTAATGAAAAACTATCTTAAAATATAATCTAAAACTTTTCAAATTTTGTATATACGACTTCTATGTCAATTGGAATAACATAGTGGATTTTGGTTAAAACAGGCTAACCGGAAGTGACATATTACCTGAAGTTGTTAACAGTTTTTCTTCAATAAAATGGTTTCATTTTGATTTTAGAAATAAATGCTTTAAATAAAATATTTACATAATTAAATCCTGTGTCTAGCACATCAAGTATTATTAAATTAGCCTTTTGTATAAGCGAGATATGTATATTTAAAACAGCTTGTTATGGATTAGGACAAAAAATAACAAAAAAATAAAAAATAGATGCTAATGTCAAATTACGTAAAATACGTGCAATTTTATACTTGGGTCTATACTTCATATTGGTCTTGTGTACAAGGAAGTCGTATGGTGTCCACATCAGATTTTTTCTTGTTGACTTACGGAACGTAATGTTGTTATGTGATATTTTCTGACATTCATAACCTTAAAAAATAACTGTACTAATATATTACAACCTCAACAGTACCTACTAATGTTACAAAAGGATATGAATGTATCCCAGGAGTAGCGGAAGTGTTAAATGAATTAAATTACTTACACTGGAAGCTGTAGAACGTGAACTACAGATAAATGACTAGTAACGACATGGAATTGTGCCTTACCTGAAAATAAAAATATTAAATTAGATTCTTACTTTAACAAAAAAACAGGATATTATTGTTATTTAAATAGTACTTAATAAGAGTGAAGATACTCGACTCATAATACTACAGACTTAAATAAAATACTTATTCATAGCCACTAACAAACCTCAGTACAGTACAAATAGTTTATCCATTCGCAGATATTAAATATGATTCGGCAGCACATTTTGTGCTAAATTTTCCATTTGTACATAAAATATATCACATTATGGCTATCATTTCATCAAAAAAGTTTTATAATTTCAAATATACAGTTCTATAAATACAATTTTCAAACAAGCATCCAATTTTATTGTGACTGAAAAAGAAAAAGAATTTATTAAAAGTTCTCAAATTTGTCAGCTTCAAAAAATAAATTCTTCATTCCCTAGGCATCTAAATATCGTTTGGAGAAAGAATACGAACATCTTATTTATTTTTCAGAAGGTGGTATCCTCTTATACATTCCACAAGTTTTGATGAAATTTTTTGTTTGTGTCGGGGAGTGAAATTTTTCCGCGGACGTGTGCAAAATTCGCTTCTCGCTTGTTCATAATTGATGGGGTTTGGTTGGCAAAGTCGCCCCGATCCCCGATCGCGATTCTTCCTAAAGCGACACTTCAAACACTTGCAGCGCGGCTTGCTTTGATCTCAGTTTCACTTTGGGGTAGTTAACGTACGTTGATATGTGGGATGAAAAGCTCTTTTGTTGGAATTTTTTGGGATTGTTAAATTTGTAACGAATTAGGGAATATGAAGAAGTTGCTCGACTAGAAATTCAATTAGTTTTTGACCCGTGTAAATAAATATACGAGTAGATTTCCAATAAATACATTTCACAAAAAAAAATGTATATACACATTGAGTGATTTAAAAACAACTCTACTTAGTATAAAATAAATAAGTGTTGTGGCCGTGCTGACCAAATCGTTAAAGAAAAATGTAAAAGATGTATGGAAAAGTTATTGAATATAAAAGTTCTACAAAAAAATCATTGACAGCATGCACTTATCGCTCAAAGACAATCCGTGATAGCGAAATTTAAACATATTTTACATAATCCTGAAATATTTAAGATTTCTGTACAGGTTGTCTCATTTTCGATGTTTTTTTTAAGGTATCTTGGGTAATACTAACTATAGATCAAAACCGTTTACACATTGCAGGGTCAACTTTTCGAGAAAAGTTTAATAGTCACCACAGGAATTTTTGATCTTCTTTTGATTCTAAGCTACAGGCAAATACTCGTTTTTCGACCATTTTGAAAATATATCATATCTTATTTATTATAATAGTAAGAGAAAAATTGTTTTTACAAAAAATTACCATGTTTTACAATAAAATGGCGTAATTAGATTTTTTTAAAATTTAATAATTCTCGAGATATAACACAAACTTATGATTTTTTAAATGGGAACCTATGTTGAAAATAGTCTCATCTTTTTGCTTATTTTATAAGCTTTTCAATAATATATAACAAGTCTGCATTATTTTGTTTTATACATGAATAAAAGATGAATTATTAATTTATTGGGGTGAAATAATTGAAAATTATTAAGAAACAAATGAAGAAATCTATTACAGATCATCATATGTATATTTGTTTCAGTTTTACTCATTTTTTCAATTTATTTACTTTAAAAGCATATTAAATTATTTTTTCGGATTGTGTCCCAGCCAACTTTAACGTCCATAAATAGTAATTGAACCCAATAATAATGGGTTAAGAATAAATTTGAGGATATAATTAATAGATATAGTTATTAATTAATTATTATTATTAATTAATTAATAATTTCCGATATTTTCGCCTCAATAAATTAATAATTCGTCTTTTGTTCATGTTTAAAACAAAAGAATGTAGCCTTGTTATATATCATTGAAAAGCTTATAAAATAAGCAAAAAGATGAGACTATTTTCAATATAGGTTCCCATTTAAAAAATTATAAATTTGTGTTATATCTCGATAATTATTGTTTTAAAAAAATCAAATTACGCCATTTTGTTCTCTATAAAAAACGGTAAAAAATTGTTAAAATTATTTTAATAAATAAGACATAAGATATTTTAAAAATGAGCGAAAAACAAGTTTTTGCCAGTAGCTCAGAAATAAAAGAAGATCGAAAATTCCCGTGGTGACTATTAAACTTTTCTCGAAAAGTTAACCCTGGAATGTGCAAACGGTTTTGCTGTATCATTTATATTACCCGAGATATCTTAAAAAACATCGAAAATGAGACACTTGTACAATGCGAAATGCCGGTCAATTAATGTAGTCTTCAAAGAGATCTTAAACAAAACTATTGGCAGCAAATTCAAAAGATTCGTACATAATAGTATCTTATGTTCCAAGGGCGTTACTATGATGATAATGCAAAGAGGGCGACGAGGATCTAGCCCGAGGGCCTCTGGCCCGAGAAATAGATGTCGCCCGATGGTCATTATCATCTAGTAACGCTCGTGGTGCATACAAGATTTTATGTCTCACTAGATTATGTGAAATAAGTTTTCATTTATAATAATTTTGATTACAATAATGCTTAAGCTTTGACGTTGCTAAGGATGTTGTTTAATTGTTTTGTTTATTATCAACATTTATTTATTTTTAAAATACCAACGTTTTAAATCGTTGGAGATGATGGAATGGGTGAATTTGATGTTTCGGAAGATATTTTGTCGAAACGGTCTAAAGAATTTATTTTGAATGTTTCTGTATACTTTGAGGAAGACAAACGTATAAATGATCTCCTAATTATTCCATTCTCGTCTGTAGAAGATGTAAGTATTATATTTTGAGGTTCGTTATCACATGACAGATCTCAGTTCTTTATTTCTTATACACTTATTTGTGAATATTATTACATTTTAGAGAGCTTGTACGGCTTTGGATGTGTCACATGTGACGGTAAATAATATCAAAAATGAATTCAAACGTGGATAAATATCGTCCCCAAAAAAATTAGTGATCCTTCATCTGTCAAAAATGAATGCGAAACATTACAGTCTGCAATTAAAACGTGTTATTCATTAAAAACTCACCATCGAATTTTTTGACCAAAAACAATACCTTCCTTACCTAAAGGTATGACGGAAGGTAAAAAGGCATACAAATTAATATCGAACCATAATTCAACATTGTTACAGTTTGTAAAAAACTTGAAAGAATTGTTTCAAATATTCTATTATTTAAGATAATTGTGAAAACTTTTATTGAAAGTCCTCTGAATACAATTTTAAATTTTATACTTTTGTGACACAACAAGCAGAACATCAAATTATATTCGGTTATTTGTTGCAGCAATCATAATAGAAAATTTATTTGTTTTTGCTGGTAGCATTACGTACCTATTTTAAATTTACTCTGGTTTTCACTTAGGTTAAATTGACCGTATGAGCGCTTTTTGTGTTTTTATTGTTAGTTATGTATATAAGTAAACCGCAACAAAAAGTATGCCACGAGAATGTAAAGAGTAAAGGTGATGAATATCAGTAAATATTAGTTTGAAGAAGAAGATTAATAAATATTTAGATGCGCACATTTGCTTTGGGAAATTAGCACGTGAGACTTGTACATAATTAAAGCTCATTTAAATTCATAATGTAATAAATACAGTATGCATTATAATATTACTACGAACAATATGATGATGAGTTTTGATCGGAAATAGTTAAGTTAAATTCAGTTGAACAATTCACATAGAAAAAGAATAATATTAATTTTTTCACAGAATTTGATCTTTTAAATAGTTATTTGAGTAATGAAAAGAGATACTTTGTCTTTTCAGAATTAAGTGCGGAAAGCAGCAATTTTTGAAAGAGATCAAGACACTTTACACTTATCCATTTATTCCATAAAATAAACTCCGCTGAAAAATATCATTTAGCTATGCTAGACTATTTCCAAAGAATTTGTATATTGTGCTCTATTACAAAAAAAATACTTTCAGCTTTAAATTGAAAAAACTGAAAATCGTTCTGGAAAACGTTAACTTTCTGTTCTAAACTGACACCCTAAAAGCCTAATATTAAGACATTCATAGAAAATATTTATTTCGTACTCACTGTCTAGAAATTCATATTTCCCGCAGCCAGATCGCAATCCGAAAGGCCATATTCCCACATTTGTTTTATTTCCGCGCACTAGCAGTGCCGTTCTAAAGCCCGAATCACACTAGCGGGTTTCGAAGCGGTTAGTGGGTGCGGGTTCGGGTGCAGGTGGCGGTTTTTGGAATCATACTCCCGCTCCTGCACACCGCCCTCTGTTTATTCGTCTTGACGTTTTTAATCAAAGACGAGAACAGTTCTAGACGGCGATGAATTCATTAAAAAACAATGGATCAGTTAAAGAGTTAAATGCTGCACCGTCACAGACAAAAACTATAGTACACGTCAAACCAAGGCAGTAAACGTGACAATATCGAGCTCTGTGATTGGCTGCGGATGCGGTTGGCCGCAACCGCTAGCTGCCGCGCTCCTGTTGGTCGATGACTCACCCGCACACGCACTGGCACCCGCCAACCGCTTCAAAACCTGCTAGTGTGATACGGTAATAAAGGCCGTATCACACTAGCGGGTTTCAAAGCGGTTGGCGGGTGTGGGTGGCGGTTATTGCAATCATACTGTGCGGTTGCCGCTTCCGCTCCGCCACAGCGCCCACTGTTTATTCGTCTTGACGTTTTTATCGGACGCGAGAACAGTTCGAGACGGCAGTGAACTCGTGAAAAAACAATGGATAAGTTAAGAGTTAAATGCCGCACCGTCACAGACGAAAACTGTAGCACGTGTCAAACCAAGGCAGTCACGTGACAGTATCGGGTTCGATGATGGGCTGCGGGTTCGGTTGGCGGGTGGAGGAATAGTCGATAGCTGCCGCGCTCCTATTGGTCGAGGAGTCACCCGCACACGCACCCGCATTCGCCAACCGCTTCATAACCTGCTAGTGTGATAAGGGCATAAGATCTTGTGAGGCCGGGTGCAAAATCTTTTTGCGGGGCCACTTTAAGATATTATGAAGAAATAATTTCAAAATATTTTTATTACGGTTGTCAGATTTATAATACGTGTTCTTTACGATGAAACAAATTTAACAAATTCTTAAAAAAAAGAAGAAAACATTTACATAAATAATACATTAAAATAAAATATTAACAAAATTGAAAAAAAAATTCTATAATAAAAATAAGATTGTCATCAGTCTTAAATAAATTTTTATTTGCATCTTTATTTTCGCTAATAAAATTTGCGAATTCATAACAAGACATTTAGTAATTGAAATATAGTACCTACAGTACTGTACGGGACGCTCAAATTTTAGCTGAAATAGGGGACAATCCCGTATATACAACGCCTGGCAACCCTGTTTTATTATCGACAATTTTTATTATAATATGAGTATAATTATAATAAATACAGGTATATTATAAATAATGGAGAGACTTTGTAATTGTTCATTTCATGTAAGAAAATAGCGTTAGTTTAGATAAGGAAATAAACTCTGCGATCGGTATAATAAAATAAAAACCCTCGGTTCTCAAGTGCCATTTGCTACTTTCTTGCGTGATACGAACAATGGCATACAGTCCATAGCAACGAAAATTTGTTGGCTTTATCAACTATTAAAATGACAGTTTTACATTTTTATTAAAGACGTTTTATAAATAATTCGTTTGTTACAAAAAAATCTTGTACAATATTTATGCGAAAATACCTTCCGTGCATTCGCCTAAATGAAATACTCGCTCGCGCTTTTCGCTCGTACTTCGTACTTCAAACAAAGGCTCATGGACGGAAGTTCATGTTTCCGCATGTGTATTGTAAATAACTATTTTGTAACAAATGCGGGAAATTAGTGATTCTGAATCCACGTGAAGATTGCCAAATTCACTTCGTTCGTACGAATATACGATATATTGCAAAAATAGTCTATTACATTCTCCTCAATTTTTTTTGTAGATATATTAATTATGGAATTTGCTATCATTTAATACGTACTGTATGTTACAATAAAAGAGAAAACCTTTTATAGATTAACTATTATTTAACACAGTTTAAGTAGAGTTGAATGATTGTCGCACATCTCAACAGGATATTTTAAAAACGGATTTGGATTTGATGTCATAAAAATTCAGTAAACAAAGAACTATAGTCTAGAATCCTTTCACAGCGCTAGTAATTCCACATTGCAGCTCATAACATAAACATAAAATTTATTGTTGTAGCCATTAACGTAATATTTTCATAAAACGTTTTATGGTGTGTGAGCGCTGTTGTATAAAGTTCAACAATAACTCGCACACGCTTTTTTGGTTTTTTGTTATTAAAAATTTAAAAATCATAAATAAAAAAAATTGGGGTGCAAGATGTTCCGCAGAACAATATTTTCTAATGGTAGATTTCACGATAATTTTGGAGTAGTTAAATAACAAAGTTAGTTTTGCATTTCAGTTCTGATAACTATTTTAATCAACTGACAATTTTATCCTGAAAGTCACAAAAAATGCAGGGTCTCGATTTTGTTTTGTTTTTGTTTTGTTCTGTCTGATTTCAAATTCTGTCGGAATTGGGTTTTCCCCACTACGAATTCTACTGCTCCAGACCAGTAGAATTTGAAATATATCCGGAGAAAGAATTGGGGAAATGTCAGATTTCAAATACTACTGAAATCTGACAAAATTGAGATTTCCCCAATTCTTTCTCCGGATATATTTCAAATTCTACTGGTCTGGAGCAATAGAATTCCTAATGGGGAAAACCCAATTCTGACAGAATTTGAAATCACACAGAATTTAAAGCTACAAAATTAAGACCCAGATCCGTTATAGAATACCTAGATTCTAAAATATCGTTTGTTTAAACAAATTTGGGTCATGACCCACAGCTGGGTAGATTGTCTTTTTTCTTTCGGGGAAAACAGCAAATCGTTCTCCAGGGTGTTTAAAGTGAGCACCAAGGGTCAGAATATAGTTCTGAAATTTGGCGCTTAATTCGAATTCACGTCTTTTATCATCGGTAGTATATGTAGGTGGCTCTTTTAAACCTGATTTTATTCGTATAGAAACAATTTTACGTGCAAACCACATCTAAACAATAAATAAAGAACGCAACTACATATTTAGAAAGAAAGAGTAGGCGGGGTGGATCTACTATCCAGCAAATCAGTTCAGGATCAGTTTTGGATTATTTAAGACAAAATATGTCAACTAAACACAACTAACCTACCAACTTACTTTAAAAGTCCCAAATAAATACGGCCATGGACGGAACATATTATTTTTTATTTACTCTTTTTAATGTTTTGTTAACTATCACAGACCAAACAACAGAAATGTACTCGTCCAGAAACTATCATGTCATAATCACCGCAATTCTGTAAGGAAGTTGTTAAGACTTAACAACGTTGCTAAAAATTGTGACCAATAGAAACAAATATAAAGCCTTTCTTATTCATGTGTTCGCAATTATTATTGGTTATATGCTAGAGCAATGTTGCTAAGAGCAACTCTGTTCCAGAATTGGGGTGAATGCATATTTATAGCTATCTCATATTCGTGAACTCTGAAACCTAAATTATATTAAAATTTCATCTAAACCAAGATTTTACGCATATGCGATTACAGAAACCTCAGTAGAAACCTAATGTAAACCACCATATTCCTTATAGTCGGCAAACTTTGAGCTCGGAAACTTTCGCTTATTAAATGAGTGTGTTAACCACTGATTCATGTAAACATACTGCAGCTCTCTTAATATATTTCATCGCTTCTAAATGTTAGTAAACAAACAAGTTTATAGTAGTTATGTAAACCTTGAATACCATTTACGTCAAAATATCATCACACCTGTTCGAAATAGAAATAGCATGATAATTGACATTTATGATGCAACTGTAATGTTGGACAACATCTCATCAAGATGCTCAAGGTGTATTAGGAGTTTGATTCTGGAAAGTATAGCGAAGGCAGGACTGGTGTTCATTTTTTTAATTCGAGGAGCAATACGAATTTCAAAATTGTTGACAAAGACAATATGTAGAAAAGTCTGAACGGAATATTCATTTGCTTGTAGTTTAATTTTTCATATATTTTTATATCTTATATTTGCAGCTATAATATAACACGCTTGTCTTTCAAAAATTCATATTGTTTTGACTATGTTACGATATGCCATTTTAAAATTAAGCTCGTTGACAATACAGTCGCTATTTTATGTCAGTGTCAGTATGTTATTATTCATAAAATTGGAACACTTTTGCTAAATCACAATAGTAAGTGCAAACATTTTCTAATAAAGTAATCAATTGACTTATTTTTTTTTATCACGTTTAATGTAAAACATATATAATTATACAGGGTGGTGGCGGTTGTTCAGAATTAAAAATTGCATACAAAAATGTATTTACATTTATTATTATGTTTTTGGTTTCTTCACAATTTTAAAAAGAAATTTCAAAATTTCTGTTATTTTGTAGCAATAGCCATGGAATTTTTTTTTCTGGTTGTCAAAAATTATTTTTCAACGTCAACCATGCGTTAATCTAACTTAAAAATTAAATAAAAACAAACAACTTTTAATTTTAATACGCATTTTTTATTAGGTATACCATTTAATAATAAACCAATTCCAAATCTATCAAGTACGTAGAATTTTGATTTATCATAGCCAATACCATTTCTTCATTCACTTCGTTATAACGTCTTCTATTATTATTATTATTTCCTTCATTACCTTCCTTCACAGCTACACTAGCTGTGTTCTCAAATTTTTTAACAAGTTTAGAAATTGTTGCTATAATAGGAATTGGTGTATTTTCGTACTTTATGGAAAAAAAATCACGTATTCTTCTAAAACTATTTCCACCATAATAATTTTTTATAATGAAAACTCGTTCCTTATTTGAATAAACATTCATTATTAAATTAAAATTTTTATTAGAGAAAATTTCGAAAATTTGACAGAAATAGAATGACATTATTATGTTTAAACATTTGAGTTATAAGTCATGGCTATTGCTACAAATTAACAGAAATTTTGAAATTTCTTTTTAAAATTGTGAAGAAACCAAAAACATAATAATAAATGTAAATACATTTTTGTATGCAATTTTTAATTCTGAACAATTTTGTACTGTACAGTTTTTGCCGTAAAATGAACAGGAGAGCAGGAAATTGCAAAAAACTAAAATCCCATGTTAAATCCCTATGTTCACCCCTAACCGCCACCACCCTGTATATTTTTTAAATAACACAAGAACAATATCTTATGTACCACAATAAAACCAAGTAAACGACGCTACTGAATTTAACAGAATGAGCGGATTTCAAATTATAACTCATACAGTTCGAAGACGACCCTAATCAGACTAACACCTTTAAAAATTAACCTGTACCTTATTTGTGGATAACTGTTAGCAACGGTCTGTAAAGAGCTTTATGCCAGATATTTTAATCTCTGGTTAAACTGTCTTGAAACTTAAATGTCGTTCCCATTAATAAAAAAATTTGAAAAGTTGTGGATTGTATCAATATATTTTTCACGAAAATATATTCAGAGCTTTAAATAAAGTATCACTTCCGGTTTATCAATTTTAGCCAAAATCTAATATGTTGCTTCCCTTCATATAAAAGTCTTAAATACCAAATTTGACAAATTTTGGAATATATAATAATATTTTTTTCAGGAAAATCTGTTCAGAGATTCAAGTAAAGTATCACTTCCGGTTTACCAATTTAAAAAAAATCGAATACGGCCTTCTTATTAATATAAAAGTTTTAAATACCAAATTTGAAAAATTTTGGTATATATCATAAAATATTTTTTACGAAAATCTCTTCAGAGCTTCAAGTAAAATATCATTTCCGGTTTATCTATTCAAAAAATACAAATATATCGTTCTCATTAATCTAAAAGTCTTAAATACCAGATTTGAAAAGTTTTGGAATATATCATAATATATATTTTGCACGAAAATCTGTTCAGAGCTTTAAGTAAAATATCACTTCCGGTTTATCAATTTTAGCCAAAATATAATATGTTGTTCCCTATTATATAACAGTCTTAAATAGTAAATTTAAAAAGTTTTTGAATTTATCATAATATATTTTTCACGAAAATCTGTTCAGAGCTTCTAGTAAAGTATCACTTCCGGTTTATTAATTTTATCCGAAATCTAATATGTTATTCCCCTTGATATGAAAGTCATAAATACTAAAATTGAAAATATTTGGATTATATTTTAATATAATTTTTCATTAAAAACTGTTATGGTCTTCAAGTAAAGTATCACTTCCGGTTATCCAATTTTATCCAAAATCTAATTAACTATTTATATGAACGAAGAAAGCTTAAATACGGAAAATAGAAATTTTCAGAAGGTTTTTGTAAGAGTTATTGTGAAGGAAAAAATCGTCACATACAGACATCATCGTAAAAATAGTAAAAACGTGTTGTGCGGACCCTAATTCGTGCTTATTTACTGAAAACTCACCATCGAATTTTTGGACCGATAACATTACATCCCTTACCTAAGGTATGACGGGAGGTAAAAAATTAAAACGTGAAGGGAGACTTATTTCTAAATTACCTTATTAAATTAAATGTGTATTAAGGTAAAGAGGGAAAAAATAGTTTTACACTCCTTCTTTCATTCGAAAAAGTACCTACCAATAATAGCTATTGCAGCCTTGGTACTACTAGGGCAGGGATGGCGAACCAATGGCACGCGACACAATATTTTGGGCACGTCACTGATCACAAAATTCATTATGATGCACTACGAAAAAAAGTGTGAAGTAGGTATTATATGACGAGCGAACGTGAGTGATCCCTACGCTACGGAATGTTCGGGTGCGTACTTCAAAGATTTGTTGATTGCTTGGAAGAAATCAGACTGTTTCTGCAAAATGAGGGAAAAGTTGAAGAATACCCACAGTTGTTGGATGTTATGTGGCTTTCAAAATTGATGTTTTTTACAGACAAATGCCAACATTTAAATAAGTTAAACATGAAGTTTCAGGGCATAAATAAAACAATTATCGTCATGATAGATCTCATTCGCGCTTTTGAGGCTAAATTGCAAGTTTTCAGGAACGATATTATCACAAGAAACTACAAGTATTTTCCAAACTTGAAAAAATATATCAACGGTTTAGAAATACATGACAAACCAGGCGAAGACCAAGTTTTTGCAGAATTTATTTCTGTGATTGATTCTTCAATCAAGGAATTTTCAGCGAGATTTTCTCAGTTCAAAGAATTATCGGAAATACTCAAGTTTATTATGTACCCTGATGTGACGTCATTTGATAAACTGAATTCGATTGATTGAAAATTGAAGAATTTGAAATGCAGCTGATTGATTTCCAGTCTAGTTCAATTTGGTTAAAAAATTTATTGAAACAAGGAAAGAGTTAGAATTTATTGAAACAGAAAGATTGACAAGTAATATAAGTGAAAATACTAATAACAAAATTTTGGAAACATGGAATGCGTTACCAGACACGTTTAATTGTTTGAAGAAGCTGGCTCATGCTATTTTAACAATATTTTCATCCAACCTATGCCTGCGAGTCATTATTTTCAGAGATGAATAACATTAAAGACTCGGTTAGAAATCGTTCGACGGATGACTCCAGTTCAGCATACATTCTGCTAAAAGTAACATCTTACAACCCTAACATATGTTATTTGTCATCTAATCTGCAATAACAGAAGTCACATTAATTTTACTTTAATTTAAATTACGCGTATAATTGAAACATTGCAAAATGTTCCTATTTTTTTGTAGTAAAGAAAGAGTTTGAGTTGATAGTATTTATTATTATTATTTTCCCAATAATCACAAAGTCAAAATTATTTGACCTCATTAAACATTTCTTTAGAAAAATGGCACGTTGATACGTAAAGGTTCTAGGGTATTCGTGCACTAATGATGAATATAATGTACATTATTAATAAATTTATCTTGTCATTAGCATCTAATGCTTATCTAAAAAATAAATTTATTTTCTTAAAACAAAATTGCAATTACGAATATCAAATAAGAAAGCTAAACAATAATTCTTGACCGGCCCTGGTCCGTTGTATTCGTATCAAAGCACTTTCTTGACGGAAAAATACCTCAAAGATGTGTAGGTATGTACGAAGTGCTTGAATCATTTCAGTAATCCGAGAGAAGTTTTCTCTTGTAATATTTCAAAAGTGCCGTCTCCAGTGAGTAAACGGCACACATAAACATCAAAGTACTTTTTAAGGAGACCTATGGCATATTTACGCACAAATTTCGTGAGAAGACCTTTCTCCAAAACTTGTTGGATATCTCCAGAGGTTTTTTCTTGGGTTACAAATGTGTTGCGAGAATGACATAAAATATTAACTACGAAACTTATATGACAAACCAAGAAAATGACAAGATGAATGAAAGTAAGTTTTAAAAATGTAACACGGAGGATACTAACTCATTTCTAATGAGAAAGTTATTTATCTTTACTTTATGACATATAAATATATGGTGTAAACTCGTAAATAAGAAAAATATATTACATGGAAGAGTTGCTAACATTATTTCTAACCACAATGTAAAATATACGAGAATACGGTGATTGCACTGACGTTTGAGGCCAGATCATTTCTAGTTACACTGTGTGTTAATTTAAAATTGGCGCATTAAAAAACTGATACATGTGTAATTTTTACAACTTGTCCTATAATATCGACGCGATATTTTTCTTTTAACTGACAGTTATCAGACAGTTTAACCAGAGATGAAAATACCAGGCCTAACTGTTTGCTGAAAACTGGTTCATAATTATTGTCTACGAATACCGGGTTGCTTGCGTTAACTAAATGGGCGAAATCACTAAACTTTTTTATGCTAGCTGCACTGTAGTTACCAAATTTAGTGTAAAGTATAATTTTGGAAATATAGCACCATCATAATTATATAAATAAGTCTGTGATGTGATACCCTAACTTCTAGTTTGCATTTTTCACGATGTTAGATGATATAAATGTTATTTATGATTCGGACAGTGATGTTGCATTACTTGATTGACGTCTGTCAAACGTATGAATAACAAAACATCGTTTGTGTTTACGTGGTATCCATAAGAACCAGGGATAAAGTTATCCGACGTTTATACGACCGATTTCCATTGGATAAGAAATACTGGTGTATATTCTATCTGAGGTTTATCCGAGGTTTGTAAAATACAATTTCCAATTTTATACCTGGTATAGCGTTATACGAGGTTTATCTAATGATTGTAAAAGTGGCCCTTAATCGTTTATTAAATACTGCAATTGATATTATGAAATCAATTCAAACCAAAACAAAGTTAACCAAATTGCAATTCACTCATAATGTAAACCTCAATACAATATACAACTCAGTTGTGAGACAACTAATGCCATCTACTACGCCAATAATGAGAATAAATGACGCGAATTCGAATTTACCACCAAATTTCAGAACTTGAAAAATGATGGATTATTTATTTGGAAGTAACCCAGGTTAGTTGAAGATCAGTTCAAGATTGAACCCAAAGTTCCCAAATAAATACGGCCATTATAACCTTGATTTAGAAGGTTTTTTTTTATATTTCAGACCTTACTTAGCGACAGTTAATTGGCTTTAATTAATATATTTCTAAATATGGTGGAACTAATCATATACTGTTATACTATTATAAAGTTGTCTTTTGTGTTCTGATTATAATTATGTTAATGAATTGTAGTGTATGTGTCTATCTTGATTATATTCAATTTAGAAGATCGAAATCTCTTTACCTAATGATAGATAAAAAAAAAAAACAGTTATCTTTTTCTTTTGTCCTTAAATTCTCCGTCGAAACAAAAAACCTAGATCGTCGCTTTCAGTTAATATCTCGGTCTCATGGCAGTCTTTGATCCCCGGGTGCTTTCACTACATTACACCGAGGTTGGGCAGCTGTATTACATTGCTGCCAACACAGAGACGTTGAGCTGGCGGAAACTAGTGCTGCCACTACTGCAATGCGAGTGGATGCTGTTGATTAGCTTAGCGGATAGTGTTATTAAATTGGGATGCAGGAGATTAAGTTGGTAAGGTAATACTTTTGTGTTGAATCTAGTTAGAAAGGTAATGAGGACTCTAAACAGACAGAAAATTTAACTATGTAAAACTGAAACATACGTATACTGGGGTGTTTTCTTTTTTCACTGAACGTATAAAATACAATATTAAAATTTTCCATCTGCGATATCTTTACCGATTCATTTTAAGGCAGCAATGTAAGGACAAAGTTGTTCAGAATTAAGAACTGAGTATGACCAGTAATCAAAATTATTGGGAAATATGAATTTTTGTGTTTAATAAAAGTAGTAAATATCTCAATAAAGTAAAATTTGATGGTCCTGAAAAGGAACCGTTTGTTTCAGCATATAAAGAAAAAAGAGAAAGACAGTAACACAATTTTTAAGTTACTTAATTTTATTTGAGATCCAACCTAAATGTTTAAATCGTAGAAATGGGCTTTAGGGTCCAGGACAAATTTATTTAAACGAAGAAAGAATTGTGAAAAATTCATGGACCTCGCTGGGATTCGAACCCAGAGCCTCCCAATCTCTAGCCGGGCGCTCTACCAATTGAGCCACGAGTTCCCGTTGAAGTCTATGAATCTTTCACAAGCCTTTTTACAATTCGTAACGAGTACACTCTCACAATTTGAGAGATAAATACTCAACGCTAACATTGCGCAGTAAATATTATATTATTGTGAACTTTAAGCCGTCACACACACGTAGAATAATTATTTGAGACCCAACCTAAATATTTAAAAAGCCCATTTCTACGATGTAATTACTTAATTTTAATTAATGGCAGCAGATTTTCGCGTTGCATGTGTCGTAGTCAAATCCGACCTTTTATAAAATTCGGGCAAATGGTCAAAAATTACGCTTGGAAAACTCAGGCCGAGTTGTGTGCGTTAGGTTAGGTAATTGTTGTTATACTTAAGCCCGCTCTTACTATCTCTAATTAAAGTGACAGTTGTGTTTACCAACGGTTAGGTTGAAAAATTGTTCTTACCACCTTTGGTTAGACGTAACTGGAAGTTAAAACTGTGGTTCGCATCGTTCTAACCTTTAGTTTAATTATTATATAGTGATTTGTAAACAGTCACTTTAACTAGAGGTGGTCGGATACTGCTATGGAGAAAGTAAGAATTGTACTCTTTCGCTCGGACTGGGATTGTGATTTTCTAATTCGTGATTCGTTTAAGAATAATTCCTTCCAATCATGATTAAATTTTTAAAAAATCCGGTGTGGCCAACACAATACCTCCCGCCATTTACAGCCCGAGTCACAAAAAGATCCTTATTTTTGGATTAGCGAATTTTACTCTAATTTTGACAGTTTATTTCTTAAAATATAGTCTAATCTAATCCAAGTAACTACCTTTTTTTAAACTCCTCAACAGTATTAAATCCCAATTACAGAGTGGGTTCACATTCACACACATCCTTGCCATAGTTCCCCGAGGGCACTTATGACATAAGGCGCTGCTCTAACCATTGAACCACCGGAGCTATAATAAAATGAAGATTAAATTTTAAATACCGGGATAGAATAGAATTCAGTAATCCAAAAATTAGGATCAGCTTAAACATTTTTGTGAATCGTTAATTTTTATTAATCTAAATACATACCTACATATTTACTTATGCTGGAAACTGCATTGAATTCCTTTTCTATTGTTTTATTTACGTTTTTCTTTTTAAGACGTTACTAATATTATTTTGAAATGATTAGTTCTTTTCTAGTGGCATTTATCTGTCAGTTACATACATTTGAATAACTGCGTTTTGTAAAGCGTAGGCTCTGGGATTTAAATTATAGGTAATTTTATAAATTTATCTATAAAATATATAGAAAAAGTATTAATGCAAATGTATTAATGCAAATGTATAAAATTTAATAATCTTTAATTTTTATAATAACATTAATCTCGAAAAAATAACATTTAAAGGTATTTTTTGAAGAAAAACTATTTCGAGCTTCTAGTAAAGTGCCATTTCCGGTTATCGGAATATCCAAAATCTAATGGGCTCTTCCAAAATTTTGAACCCTTGTATTTCGAACTTTTTCTGAATGGTAGTATTTGAGTTAGAGTGAAGGATCCACACATACACATATACATCATCGTGAAAATGTTAAAATTGGATTCTAGGGGCCTTAAAACATGGTCATTTACCAAAATCTCGATATACCTCCCTTACCAAGGGTAGCGGGAGGTAAAAACTAACCAGATCGGCACGAAACCTACACAACGTCGAACGAACTAGCGTCAAATGTCAAATGACAAATTTACAGACCGACAGGTTAGCTGTCCCGAATAACAAAAAATATTGTGTTGGTTATTATTTAAATAGAAAATTCGAAACCAATAATGATGAATGTTGAATCTACTGACTCAAGTATTCGGAAGAAGAATTTAAATGTCACTTTCGAATGAATGGAAATACAACACATTACACAACAAATTATTGGTATTCTTATAACTGTTTGTTCCGTTATTTTTCAATCTTTTGTGATTTGAAAAACCATAATCATGAAAAAAGACAGATTCTGAAGGGGGCGTGTTGTGATCACAAAATAAAAGAG
Source organism: Harpalus rubripes (assembly GCA_963082715.1). Lineage (NCBI taxonomy): Eukaryota > Metazoa > Arthropoda > Insecta > Coleoptera > Carabidae > Harpalus > Harpalus rubripes. The sequence goes on from OY720453.1 coordinate 60,977,135, forward strand.
GGGGATAACAAATAACGAACGAAGAAACATAATTCTTCTTGATCATGTTCATTTTGTTCAATTTTATCACGAATCACAGTCCGAACGATAGCGGCTCAAGTCAACTTGGAGTGCTAATAAGTTGACGCCTAGTAAGTATCCTCTACACTTAAGAGTCTACAGGAAGTTCAATGAAAAATTTCTGCACAGATATAACAGTTTACTTTTATTTACGAGATTTCGTATCAAACAAAGTAGGGACTAACTATTACTGAGTTAATATGCAGTTTTTAAAACCGTTTTCAAAATGTTTTTACGGCGTTTTCAAAACTAAAAAAAATTTAAAAACGTTACGTAACTTTAGTGCATATTTCAATAAATAAGCAAGTATCTATTGAGTCTGATTAATACAAAAAATAAATAAATCATGACATTGTAAACGAAAAGCCAATAACGAACAGATTTCTAAGATCCTCATAAAACGAGAAGGACCTAATTATGTTAATCTCAAAATATGATGTATGATTCAAAGTAAAAGCAGTTTCCAAACCGAAGATTCTTTTCTATTTGATTAGTGTTGCATACACAAACAAAATCCATCCAACGCAATAACAATCTAAAGTTTCCGGTAGAGAAAGTCGGGTCACAAGGACAGGTCACACATCAGAAACAAAACATTCACAGCACTCTGCGATATTATCATCGGATGAGATGTTCGCTCATTCCAGTAGTTCACGTTCACAGACAGACGGTCGCTTATATTCAGAAGAGAACACGGGAAAACTAGCAAGAGGAAACAATGCGCGATCTGCTTCATTCACACTCCCCTGCTCGCAAAAAGATGCGAAAGGTGTAAGATTCTCAAGGTTTATTGCTTGATGAAAAACCGACGAATAATTGTAATGTATAGGGTGGATTTTTTTTTCGATTATCTTAATGGAAATAATTATTTACATTACAAGCTGCGAAATAAAGTTTTTTGGGCCAAGCCGCGTCTTATAAAATCTACGAGGTCTAAAACGTTTTATTCAGGGATTGTTTGGGTTTTTCAGAACGTATAGTTTTTATGAATAAAAGAGAGATATTGAATATAAGAATATTTAATATAGTGAATATAACAGACTTCTTCACTCTCTGACTTACGACTGTTTGTCGTCGACTACTTGTACATTATAGGGTAGTACTGATTATACTTTATCTACGACTTTCTAAATTTGAATTTAATTTATAGACACTACACAGCCATTAAAATTACTTTTAGTATTTGGTCAGTATCACATACGTATTCTTACTAGATACCGAAGTGGCAGATTTTTTTTATTATAGTTATTCTATTCGAATGTACATACCAAATAGGTACTGTTGCAAGTATAGGTTATTCTAACAAATTCCACCACTACCATGCATGTACGAGGTCTGTAAGAAAAGTATCCGACCGTTGGCCGGAGAGAAAACTGGCATACCTGGAGCGTTAAAAACCTAATCACCTTCAAAGTAGTCTCCTTGGGATTCCACACAGTTCTCCCAGTGGTGCTGCCATTGTTGGTAGCATTTCGAGAAAGCCTCTTTCGGAATGGAGTTTAGCTTGGCTGTCGTTGCAGCCATAATGTCCTCTCTTGTCTGAATCGCGTTCCTTTCAATGTCTTCTTGAGTTTGGGGAACAGTCAGAAGTCGCAGGGAGCCATATCAGGAGAGTAAGGAACTTGTTGAACCATAGAAATTTTGTTCTTCGCCAAAAAAGACTGAATCAAGTGCGAGGAATGTACTGAACATTTTTGTGATGGAGGCGCCAATTTCCTGTTGACCACAACTCCGATCTCTTGAGCCGCACAGCATCACGTAGGCGACGGAGGACATCCTCTAGTAATCTTTGGTGATTGTTTGACCCTGTGGTGCGTACTCGTGGTGTACTACACCGCGGGAGTCAGCATGTGCGGTTGTTTTTAAACCGGTTGTACCACTCCTTACTCGGTGTTATGTCCATAGCATCGTCACCGAAAGCCATCTGATACTTCAGAATGGTTTCCACCTAGCTGTCGCCCAGTTTCAGGCAGCTACAGCTTTATGGTATTACAAAAAATATTGATCGCCACACGGCCGCTATGCAGATTCAGCCGCGTCCGTTATTTGCTTTATATCGGCCTAATGACGTTAATAACTATTTCATAATACCATATTGTTAAATGTGCTTTAATAGTACTCTATGCTCAACCATATATGCGTCATAACAGCCACGGCCGTTATTTTTTTATAACAGTACGACATTATTAAAAATCTGGTGTGGCCAACACAATACCTCCCGCCATTTACAGCCCGAGTCACAAAAAAGATTGTAAATCCTTATTTTTGGATTAGCGAATTTTGACAGTTTATTTCTTAAAATATAGTCTAATCTAAGCAAAAGTAACTACCTTTTTTTAAAAATCCCTCAACAGGATTAAATTCCAATTACAGAGTGGATTCACATTCACACACATCCATGCCTTAGTGGGATTCGAACCCAGAGCCCCGAGGGCACTCATGACTTATCAGGCGTTATTCTAACCATTGTGCCACCGGAGCTATAATAAAATGAAGATTAAATTTTAAATCCCGGGATAAAATAGAATCCACTAATCCAAAAATGAGAATTAGCTTAAACATTTTTGTGAATCGTTAATTTTTGAAAACTGTATTGAATTCCTTTTCTATTATTCTATTTACTTTTTTCTTTTCAAAACGTTACTAATATTATTTTAAAATGATTAATTCTTTGATAGTGACATTTATCTGTCAGTTACATACATTTGAATAACTGCCTTTTGTTTGTTTCAAGCATAGGCTCTGGGATTTAAATTATAGATAACTTATCCATAAAATATATAGAAAAAGTATTAATGCAAATCTATAGAAAATTTAATAATCTTTAATTTTTATAATAACATTATTCTCGAAAAAATAACATGTAAAGGTATTTTTCGAAAAAAAAAAAACTATTTTGAGCTTCTACTAAAGTGCCATTTCCGGTTATCCGATTTTCACCAAAATCTAGTGGGTTCTTTCCATTACAGAAAAAGTTCGAAATTCAAGGTTTCAAAATTTTCTGAATGATAGTATTTGAGTTAGAGTGGAGGATCCAAACACACATATACACATATACATCATCGTGAAAATGTTAAAATTGGATTCTAAGGACCTTAAAACGTGGTCATTTACCAAAATCTCGATATGCGATTTTTAGCACGATCCCTATACCTTCCTTACCAAGGGTAGCGGGAGGTAAAATCAAGTGTTTCTAAAAGAACCACAGCGTCATGAAGTGTGTCATGAAAAGCTGTCACCTGCCAATATATCATAGTAATTAGTATTTTTAGAAGATATTTTGTTATTACGAAAAATACTGAACGTCGCACGGTCGATATGCAAATAACAGACTCGGTTGATTGTAAAATCTCGGCTGTCGCCTCGATATTACAATATATTCATATCAGCCTTATGACGTTAATAACTATTTCATGTACATAATTAAATTTTTAGAATAATCCAAAATTCGCCATCTACCTTCATAAAGTATTATTTAATAATTTAATTTCAATTAAACGCAAAAATTCATTTCCTGTATCGCCAATTTAATAAAAGCCCCCTTTGTATTGATTCAATAAAATTCAGTTCGCAAATTTTCTACTTTATTAACTAGAAATTCAATTCACTTTATTGTATTTTATGTATTTATTGTTCCTGATGACGCAAATATTACCATGGTAATTCAAAAACAAATTATAAAATTGTCATCAGCCTAGTGGGCGAATATTACGCCTACAGCCCGCTACAACGTCACAGGCAGATGGAAAGGGACAATGTCAATATACCACCTCGGAACGGAGTGAATTATGAACCGTACTCATTAGTCTGGAAGAATTCATTTGAAAAGTGATATGTGATGTGTAGTTCGTTAAATCACTAATTGAAAATCAGGTGGTGTATTTGTGGAAATTGAAAGGATCGTATGGGTTTATTTGGAATTTACTAGGGAATTTACTGGGGTATAAAAATAAAGTGAATTTTCACGCGCACTACAAGGGGGATTTTATTTCTGTAAAAGCATTCGCCAATATAGAACTTTAATTTAATTTGTACAATAAAAATAATAATGATTATATTTATGGTACGAGCGGAAAGTTTAGTACATGAGGTGTAAACCGAGTGTGCTACTCGTTTCTTGGTTAAAATATTTTTATTCTTGTATGTGTAACACGAGGGGGGGGGGTGCCAAGTAGATGATGATACTAATACTGATGATTCCAACGATGATACACTTTATCTTACTGGTGGACGCCTCTGATGATTGGCGTTCACGGATTTATGAGAAGGAACTCGTGAGAAGGAAGAGCACACATACTTTACACTGATGAACACTACGGATATTTACTACTACTACTTGGTTTTTAATAACAAATACTTTATTTACATTTAAACTAATACAACTATAACTAACACAACTAATAAGTTACAATGTTACATTCTGTAACCCAGCGAGCGGGCGTCGCCCCAAAACTAAAAGACACTACATGTCTCGTCAAAACACGTCTTCCCGACGCGACGAACTGATTTCCGACTCTTACATGTTAACTCTCACGAGTATCCAAACCGACTATCTTTAAAACAAAAACGCTATCTTCAGGACAGGATTATCTTAGCGGTACGGGGTGCATAGGCTAGGCATTAAAAGTCACGCACGTATACACAATAATTTCTAGACTTAATTATCAACAAATAAATGTCGTGACTATCATAATACAAAAAGAATTTCTAAACTGAATTTTGACATTTATAACTTAAACAGATAAACAGAGTTAAAATATGATTATTGAAACTATAATTTAGAAGAGTTTACGCTCGTGTTATTACATATGGAATCCAAATTATTTCCAATATCTTCCATTATAATATATTACAGTAAAAGATTGATAAGTGTCTTAAAACAGAACGAGAAAATTAAACAAAAATAACGACGAAATCTAAAAAGAAAAAATTTAAAATAAATTTAAAATTATGTACTGTTTCATAAAATATAATCACTATTTTTACGAATATCATGATAAAAGTTAATACCGATATAAGCCACGAGAAAACACGTGAATTTAGCAACCTTGAAGTGCTTGGAATCAGCTGATTTGTGTGCGCTTGTCATTTTGACAAGAAAAATGTTTTGATCTATTTTGATTTTGAACTGCTAAAAAGTTATTATTTTACAATTACCAGGCATTAAAGTCATCAATAAGATAGTATTTATGTAAAGGGTTTTTCAATAAGGGCGGGTCGATGTTGGCAGGCTGTGGCGGCGATGTTGTTTTGGTGGCGTCTGTCAAATCTGTTGTTTATTATTCTGTCACAGGTGCCAAATCACCATGGCAAGTTACACGATTGAGCAGCACTTCCAAGTGATAAAACTGTATTATCAAAATGAATGCTCGTTAGTGAAAACGTTGCGCGCGTTGTGCCCATTTCACGGCAGACGCGGTGGCCCTTCAAAGTCGACTCTCCAACGTTTGGAGGCCAAATTCGAGACGACCGGTTCGGTAAATAATCAGCCAACACCCGTACGTCAAAGGAACGCCAGATCGGCCGAGAACATTGCCGCGGTCCGAGAAAGTGTGCAGGAGAACCCGAGGCAATCAATTCCTCGCCGTGCACAAGAACTCGGCCTTTCGCAGACTTCAACTTGGCGAATTTTGCGTCGGGACTTGGGCCTACACCCGTACAAGATCCAACTGACCCAGGAGCTCAAAGTTAATGACAACAGACAACGCCGTTTGTTCGCTGACTGGGCTTCGGAGCGTTTGGAAGAGGACCCCAATTTTGGTCGAAAAATCATCTTTAACGATGAGGCGCATTTTTGGATGAATGGCTATGTTAATAAACACAATTGCCGTATATGGGACGACACCAACCCACACGAGGTTGATTTAGATGCTGAAATCTTGTGAAACACGGCGAGTGTTTTTGTATATTTTTATTAGACATTATTTTACCGAGAGTTCGCTATCGTACTTTTGTTATTAAAACACATGAATTGATAAGTTTTTAGCAATTGAGAAAATAAGTCAAAATATTGTTCTTGTCAAACTAACAAGTGCACCCACATTAACTGACTCCAAGCCGATTAATATGTATTACTTTTCATTGATCGCATTTTATTAAAATGGAAAGAATCTACTTTTATTCCATAGCAATATTTTTTAGTTAAGGGAAAAAATTATTGGAGATGCAATCTTGATAAAATGATTTTATTAGAATATCATTTATTTAACAATCCGACGTTTCGGTTACTAGAAAGCGATCTTCAGGGTTATGTTAATATACAGTTTAACTATTGTAGCTCTGATGTATGCACGTATTTTATCACTTTTTAAATTGTATGACGATATTTTCATCCTTGTATTAATTCATATTCGTAATGTAATTGTTAGCTTTTTCCCCTAACATTATACCAACAGTCAAGAAACACCAGCAACTGAATATTTTTTAGGTTAGTAACGTTTGGCACTTTAATTGATTAGCAGTGATATCTGTAGATATTGAATCATTTATTAGTAGCAAAGCACACATTAACATATGTCATTAATGGACAATTTTCTGTACATAAAATGTCCTTAGAGCGTTGTGTGTCGCGCTGTATCTGTGAGATACACTAACCATTGTTTGCTATTTCTGGTATATTTTTTTTCTTTTTTTGCTTTAGAATCAAAATTTTATACAGAGTGTTGACGCTAAGGTACATAGGGATTTAACATGGGATTCTATTTTTTTGCAATTTCCTGCTTTCCTGTTCATTTTATAGCAAAAACTGTAGAGTGCAAAGTTGTCCAGAATTAAAAGTTGTATACAAAACTGTTTTTAATTTTTTATTATATCTCCAGTTTCTTCACAATTTTAAAAAGAAATTTCAAAATTTCGGTTTATTAGTAGCAATAATAGCCATGGCACTTGTTTCCTTTTTCTAGTTTTCATAAATTATTTATAAACGTCAAACGTCAATTTCACATGGAATAGCTATTTGTGTATTAAGAGCGCAAAATGGGACATTGTCGATTGAGAGGTTGTTGACGCGCGACGCAGGAACGCGGCATTCTCTCGAAATCGACATTGTCCATTTGCACTCGAAAAACACACAAGATTTTTTCTACAGTCGCCACAATGGGATCCTCCACCATAAGAAAAATTTATTTGTTACAAGTACATTAAACTATTAGGTACAGTGAAAAAGTGAATATTTTATATTTGATTTTAATTTATCGTTATTTTCCATTTTTCATGAGCTATTGATTTAATCTAATCTAAGCATTTTTTGCTTTCGTTTTTGTAAAAAAATGTCTTATTTTGTTTTCACAGCAGTGCGGCTTTTGTTTGGTTACGTAATATACAGTTAGAGCAGTTATATGTCATATTGATTTGTGAAGGTGGTAAATGTATAACTACAGTGCCATTAGTTCCTGACTAAACGTTTCCATTAAGAATGTAGAGAAGTGACATTTCTCAACATTGTATAGTTAGAAATTTGAACAGCGAGCGTTTTTTCTACTTTATCGCGCATGAGCGACAAAGTGACATTTTGCGTTGACAAAAGAGAGCGCAAATGGCTACTTTGTATATAGACTAGAAAAAATAAATTCCGTATATTCTTTTGTGACTATTTCCAATATAATATTCCTTTAGATAGATTCCTCATTCGAATAAAGATTCATTATTTAATTATTTCCTTTTCACAAGTCAAATTGACGATTGACGTTTATAAATAACTTATGAAAACCAGAAAAAAAGAAAACCAATGTCATGGCATAGCTACCAATATACCCGAAATATTAAAATTTCTTTTTAAAATTGTGAAGAAACTAGAAACATAAAAAAATGTTTAAAAATTTTGTATACAATTTTTAATTCTGAATAACTTCGCACTCTATAATTTTTACCGTAAAATGAACCCTGCACGAAATTGCAAAAAAACTAGCTAATAGTATGTTCTGTAATATAACCGGTTCGATCAGGTTTACTGTTTAGTGTTCCGTAAGTCCTGAAATTATTTACCGGTTTCTATACGGAACGCGGTTCCTGAAAAAGGTTGGTAAAAAGTAGAACCACGGCAACCACGAAATAATCTTGGTTTCTCTGGTATTTTACCCCCACTACCGCTACTTTCAAACATCACGAAACATCATAACAAAATCAAACGATATACGTCATTGTCAAATTTGTAAAACGCATTAATGGTAATTATTATAGATGTGAGAATGTAAACAATTTATAGTTGTTATATTTTTGACCGTGTTATTGGTATTAAATGTAATAAAATGTTCAATTTCATTGTCATGTTCAACTTAATCATTAATTTGGTTAATTTTGATTTTTGTTAGGTTGTGTCAATTTGAAATGGCATATAATTCAATGTCAATCTGTCCCGAAATAGATGAAATTTCTCAAGAACCATGGTGTACCCGGAATCAAGATACTGTTTTTTTCGGTTGACTTACGGAAGTATAAAATCTTATGTTAAACACCTGTGTTCGCACCTTAGCGTCAACACCCTGTATAGGAATCTTTCAATGTTTTGTTAATATCTTTAATCTATAATAAGATTTAATATAATTGTATACAGACGTTTTGTATTTTATAAAACATGAAAAGAATTCAGAGAAATATATTGCGACCTCCGTAGGATTTATGAAACCCATAAATACAGAATCAACGTAAATTATTGACATTACAAGCTACGAATGTAACTTTTTTGGTCGAGACGAATGCCGAAGACTGTATAACCTCCAAAGGTTACTATGGTCTTACAGTAAATATTTAATTAAAATAAAGAATGTAGTGGAAAAATTTAATACAATAACCGTGAAAACCACATTGACCTTCAATACATATTCGTTTATTTCCCCGACATACCGCAATTAATATTATTCTGTATTATCATCCCCTTTGATTCACACACTAACCTACTCGTATTTCTCCATTTCTCTGTTCGAGTGTTGTGTATCCTGCCTATGGCCATTAGTTGGTAAGCATCCTACACAGCATGCTAGACAATACAAAACTAAGCTCTGAAGCTTTCAAGCACAGTGACACGCGCTGTGCTTGTGATATGCATTATTAAAACGCTTCGATCCATTCCTGCTGCTCACCCTCGATTTCCACTTGATAAATTCGCTACACTAGACACTCCAACACTTGAAATGGATATTTAACGAGCGTAAACAAAGAAGGTGTACAGGGGTGGCTTCTCGGAAGACGAATTTCGAAAGAAAACGTTTATTTATTCGTAGCAAATGTGCTCGGTAAAAAAGGAGCCCAACTTCCAGATTTGAACCCATGTTTTTGTTTACTAAATTGCCATTCTTACTTTCGTTGTTTCTAAACACAATTTAAATCATAGAAATTTTAGTTTGGTAATAATTAGTTACAAATAAAATTTAGAATGAATTCTGGATTTTAAATTATACAATTAAATTATTTTCCGAATATTATTAAAGCCGTTCCTGTTTAAATTTCCTCAGTTGTTGTGAATCCGGGGGATGTTGCGAGAAGGGATGAACGTGGTAAGCAACGAAGCAAAAAAATACGGGAATGTAAGAACAGATAATCTGATAAGAGCAGTATTATACGCTAAACTTACGCAGGAATGCCCCGTAGATTATACAACTTTAAACAGGGATATCGTCTGCTGAAATATCTACCCCTTACACCATTACACACGCGTGAACAAAGGGGAAGATAAAGAAGGCAAAGTGGAAAAGCACTTAAAAAACGAACATTGATTTCCCATTTTGAAAGACATTAAAATTTAAGTAGCGAAGCAGGAAAGAACCAAAGATTAAACTCTAACCTAATGGCAACAAATACATTCTCGTACATATATTTCTATTTTTGAAGCATAAGCAATCTTCGTTTCACTTATACAAAGTGTTTCTAAACCTGTGTCACAAATTTTAAAATGAGTAAAAAAGCTTTGTCATCGCACTGTATATTCCTAAAATTTGTGACAGAGGTTTTTAGAAACATCCTGTAAAATACTGCAACCCAATATTATACATACCGTGAGTTTAAGCTAAGATGCAATATTTACTATTCTGTTATTAAATATATTATTTTACTATGGATACTAGTAACACATTGCATTGTTCCGACAAAATGCAACATAGGTTTTCAAAGTCGTCAATGTTAAATGATCTTGCCATCATTCTTTACTGATTTAAAAATAACTTAAGAAAGTAACAAGAGCAGTATCAATAAAAAATCAATATATTTCAAATCACAAATTACAACATATTTTTAAAAATACACCGTTCACACTTAAATAAGTAATATTTAAATGGTTCGCCAAAAATTTGTAGATAACTGAATTTTTTTTCTATTCAACGTAGTACATTGTTTTTATTTTCATTTTGCGCAGTGTTTGATCTTGCCCTTTTCGTATGGTTCTTATCTAAACATCCATCACTTTTAAATTTTGTAAATATTCTCGAATCTGTAGAAAGGTCTGGTCTGGTCGTTCAGGATATAAATTCGCGAATATCACAAACATTTCTCAAATTATAACCAACATTGTACCAAGTAACCATAACCATTCGATTATTTGATCTTTATAGCGGTTTTACACTTACCAATTAATCGTTCAATATATTGACGGATAAATCGATCAATAGTCGTTGAGAATTTACACTTAACGATTTTCCATCAAGTTATTTTTGATGAAATTAGGACTACCAGCTTCTTAATATTATTTTTTATATTTTGCGTTCATAATGAAGTCATTACGATACGCAATTGCGTATCGTAATGACCTTCATTTCGATACGCAATTTTTTGTTTTAAACGGTTGGTACTAGATGACGTTTCTTTAACCCATTTTTATCTAATTTATTTTTAGTTAATTGACAATTCATTTTAATAATGTCGATATTATTATTGTTTTTATTTAGGGAAGATTATTTACATGAAAATGTACAAATATAATCACAAATTGAGTAAGTAAATGTTAATATAATGTTCGAATTAGTCCACATAGATGGACCTAGTAGTACTAAAAATTTGTAGATTGAAACTTTGAACGATAGAAAATTATTTTTAATTAATTTTAAAGCAAGTTGTTCAAATATAAGAAAAAATAAAAATTTCCTGTACACTGAGGCTGAAAGGCTTAAATTGTCAAACGTCAAAGCTGGAAGATAAGAAATTTCAATATAACCGCAAAATTTCTTTTACTTAATAAATCACTTTATTTAATCAATATAATAATAATAATACATATTTTCGTCTTACTTTGCATTTCAAAATAAGCAATCAAAACATTCTCTGTTACGCCTTTGATATTATTTTCTTTACACCATGTGTCAAAATTTACAAATTCTTTTTATAAATCTCGCGCGATTTTTTAGGAAGTAGATTATTTACTGTAGTCTGAGCTATATTACGTAGCTCAGGCGGAGTGCAACTGATTTCATCTTCCATGATTAAATTCAGTTAAATTTGTTCCTTGATTTGTTCGTAAATATTGAAATGACATGAACTTTCGAATAATAATTGAATGTGGTCAATTCAATGTTACCAACTACAACATTTCACTTACAAATTTCCCTAAATCAACCCGGTTTAATTTTTTTTAAATATTTTTTAAAAATATTTTAGTTTGTAGAAGGCGCAAAACATAAAAAATAGTATAAAGAACTCATTTTATAAGACTTTCTTTCGCACTTGTCAATTAGAAAACTTGCTAACGCTCGTTTTCTAAATTTTGACGCGTGCGAAAAAAACATGTCTTATAAAACACGTTCTTTAATATACTATTATATGTTTTTGAGGTTCAGTTTTCTTGTAGTTTTTTGAAGTGTAGTTTTTCTTGTAGTGTACTCGTTAAAAATGCGTAAAACTAGTGAATATACGTAGTTATAACCTTAAAAACAAGCACACATCAAATATAGTTCGAAATGTCAAATACTATAGAGTTGGCACTGGAAAAATAATCAAAAATTCCCTGAAAAAATCGACAGAAAATAGAACTTATGCTATTTCATCAATTTATTGATCAATTTATTTTCGTAAATAAATCGATCGATTTTTTGTTTTACACGTACCGATAAAATAAAGGTCGAAGTTGATCAATAAATCGGTCGATTTATCTTTTAGTGTAATACAGCCGTTACACGTACCAATAAATTGAAGGTCGCAGTCGATCAATAAGTCGGTCGATTTATCGTTAATTGTAATACTGCCATTAGTAAATATTTTGAAAACGTTATGATAAGTCCATTTAACATTGACAATTTTAACAACCTATGTTGCGTTTTATCTGGAACGATGCAGAATAGCATAACCATAGTAATACAATAATACTGCATCTTAGTTGATACTTACGGTAAAGAAGCAGAAAATATACCACATATACCTATTATCTACCTTTGAAAGGCATGTAGGTGTAATCATGCAATACAAATTAAATATAATCTAATACTTAAAAAGATTTCGAAATTTCAAATACACATTCATATAATTTTTCATTCGTGAAATATAAAGCCTTGTCTTCTAAATGTATGTAGGTAGGTATACAATCAGCATAAATTATTTACACAAATTTAGTATTGTAATGTATGATTTAAATTTTGATGTATTTCGTGTAGAAGTATTAACCCAAACTTCTACTTTAAATCAGTATATATATATATATATATATATATATTTATAATGGTAATTATAAACCTGAATCTGCTATTTATCAAACTGACTATTAGATACATGTAAGACAACTTTCAAAGTGACCTAATAATTTACAAACTGTCATCTTAGTTAAAAATCAAATCAGACGTAGCCAGACTACTACAAGTATCTAATTAGAATACCAGAACCTACTATTAGTTAAATGGTTTTGTTAACAAATCTATTAAATAATGTAGTATATTAAAAGTAGACACATTCTCATTTGTAAACGGAAAATTACGAGTTCTAGTTCCGTTAATTTAGTAATAGAAACGTGTAATTTCGTAAACACACCTATTTATATCTATATAAATATTAAATAATAATAATAAAAAAAAAAATAAGTTCAAATTAAACAATGCATTTTAATACTATTGTTTTGTTTTTGACGGTGTGATAATTTAGAAAAAGAGCTTAATCGTAAATTTTAATAAAATTTATGTATTATGTAGATAAATAATGTAAGAGAACTTTTCTAATTTTATTGGGAATAACGAAGAAATACAGAAAACGCCAATGTACAGTTTAATTTTTAAAAACCATGCATATAGCGATATTTTATGTTAGTGTCAGTATCTTATTTTTCACATATTCGATTTCACATTTGCTAATAAACTTATCAGTTGCCTGATTTTTGAATTTTGAATGCTTTTATTGTAACATATGCCGAGAGTTTTTACTTCCTTGTACATAGTAAAGGAAGTATTGTTATCGCGAAAAAATTTGGTTTTCAGATTTTAACGGAAATATCTATTTCGACCATCCCTGAACCCATTTTGACTAATATCGTCATAACGTCTGTACGTAAGTATGCATACACGTATCTCGCATTTTTCGTCATTACAGAATTTCAAGAAATGATACTTTACTTGAAGCCTATAATAGATTTTAATGAAAAACTATTTTAAAACATAATCCAAAACTTTTCAAATTTGGTATATAAGACTTTTATGTCAATGGGAATAGCATAGTAGATTTTGGTTAAAATAGGCTAACCGGAAGTGATATATTACCTGAAGTTGTTAACAGTTTTTCTTGAATAAAATGGTTTTATTTTGATTTTAGGAACAAATGCTTCAAATAAGAGTTTTAGAGAATTAAATTCTGCGTCTAGCACATCAAATATTATTAAATAAGCACTTTGTATAAGCGAGATATGTAAATTTAAAAATTATAGTTTTTGGTTTTTAAGCTTGCTATAGATTAAAAAATAACAAAACAATAAAAAATAATACGTGCAATTTTATAATTGGTTTCATGTTGGTCATGCGTACAAGGAAGTCGGGTGGTATCCACATCAGATTTTTTTATCAGTGGACATGGGTATATATCATTACTATAGTTACATTTAAAATGATTGAGAGCAATGTACTATCGCGGTTAAAAAAAAATTGGACATTTGCCTAGTGATAGGTACATTGAATAAGTTCAATATGAATCTAAGGCAAGTTTTCGATTTATATGCTCCTACTTTTCATAAGCGACCCAGGCCAGCAACTATAAGAAAAATCTATAATAACTATAGAACTACAAGATGCGTGAATGGACAGCATTATAATAAAATCAAAACAAGTACTGTAATTAATAATAAAAAATATTAAATTATACAATTAAATGAAAAAGACATACTTTTTCTATATAAGAAGAATTTCTGGAATTGACACATGGCCTCGGTCGCTTATTAAAAGTAGCAGCAATTAAATCGAAAACTTGCCTTAGACTCATATTAGACTTATAAAATGTAATGATTTGTTTTTATTCTTTATTCGCAATCGAAATTAACGATAGAGGCGCTGATTTTCGAAACAAGATGGCCGTCATACGATGGGTTTGACATATGACAGTTCACATTGATCAGTGTTTCGTTGACTGTGTATTGAAACAGAGTTTTAAAAACTTATTTATGTGAAGGCGATAAGTTTAAATATTTAATTATTAATTACTACACCACTCACTCAGCTGTCACTTATTCAATATGGCGCCTGTACGATTGCTTTCCGTAGTACCGATTTGCGCCACTAGAGGGGAAATTTTATCTACGATTGCGAATACATTATTTTGTAAGATGACAGTTTGTTGAATTTGACAACTCCCTATGTCCAGTTTTTTTTAAATGAGGTCAAACGAGGTAATACATTGCTGTCAATCATTTTAACTATGGTAATGACATACGCCCACTGATAAATCTATAGTCCTTATATATCCCCATAAAAACTAAATAAACGACTCTACTGAATTTAACAAAATGGGCAAATCTAAAATACTGACAGAATCGAAAAATGGGGAAAAATTTATACATACACCATACATTAAACCTCCCTACAACCTAAACAATAGATGGAGAGCTAATAGCTAGGACAGGACGAAGTCCTAAAAAAAGAAAAACTGTATACAAAGAGATAGTTATAATTATGATTTGATGTAGTTTTCTTTAAAATAATTAAATCAACTAAGAAAACTATTTCCTTCTTTCACAGACCATTGTTTTCTAACTAACAATACAATCATCTTTGAAAATTTCGTTTCACAAATACCCGCTAATTTCTTTCCACCGTGAAAAACTGCACCGGAAATAAACAGCAGAACCTGCAGCATCGAAAACGGAAGTCGCGAATTAAATCAAACCCTGCAACGTTGCCAAGTTTAACCACGTAGCGTGAAAACACGTTGAGTAACAAGAATGTGAAAGTTATTGTGCAGCCGTATGTATTAAAATTCGAGACGGTTGTCATAATTCCAAACGATTGTAAGCGAACGTACACGAAACGGTTACTTCTTCACATGTGCAGCGAATATCAATTAAGAAGATTTTTAACTGTTTCTGAAGGAAGTAGTACGTATTGTTTCCAATGCAATTCTGGGAATTTTATTTTTATAACAGGCGAGACTTTGATTATTTTGATAGATACAAAAACAAAGATACTAGACATTGACATAGAAAACAAAAGGTGAAGGTACTCATTTTATTCGTATAAGTATTTCGGGGACATCTTGTGAGAATCGACGACATCTACAAAAAAAAAGTATATGGACAAATAAAAGAAAAGAGAGAACGAAGAAGGCCAAGAGAGGATTGGGATAGGATCGTCGAGAAGAAGTTAACGAAACAGAAAGTTTGTGGAACAGATAAAAAATAGCAGAATTTTTTTTAGCATGCACAAAATTTCAAACGCTGCAACCTAACGGTAGAATGGTATCTAGCTGATATGATTTGATATACATTTGGTACAAGCATCCAGAATACAAAATTACTTTAAAATAAATTAATATTTTCTCCTGCTAACCACATTCACTTGTTGTCTATGATCTCCAGATAAGATACTTAAATTAAATTTTGTATTTGCAAGAAATAAATAAAAAATAAATAAATATATCATCACGGCTTATTACCCATTGCTGGGTGTGCCAATCTGCTTTGTACACAGATGCGGTAATGATGAAATATTTACACCGTGCGGGCGCTTACCAGGCGTCACCTCACGGGCACTCACTGCTGGCGTGGAGAATGCACCACAGGGGTCAATTTTGTGCCATTTAAAATTGGAAATATTTGGCGTCGGTCGGGATCGAACCCGGTTCCCCAGATTCGCGACCTGACACTCAGGCACACGGCCACGAGACCCCATGCAAGAAGCAAATTAATAATGCGCAGATTTAGTAACCTAACCCTGATCTTACTTGAACTATCGATTCTTTCAATAATATTGCCAGACACATTTCCAACCAAAATGTTTTTGGTTGTTTTAATCTTCTCGGCAATACTGTCTTCCATATATGCTTCAGCCACTTTACTGCTTTTCCACCCTGCCGATTTAACTGCATTTCTTCTCCCGCGTTTGCCAACAATGTGGCAGATGACCTACGCATGCTAAACCCAGTATACTTTTCTGCATCTGGGAGCTTCGGAAATTTCGCAATTTGCTGCGGAATACTAGCAAAGAAATGCTCTCCACATACTAGTCTAGTACATTTTCCTTTTCTATATGATAGAAAGAACCTACGATTTTCCATATTCAACGGACAAAGAGCAAAGTACTTTCGAAACAATGCAACAGCATTAACGACATCTCCATCAGAAATAATCACAAGCAAAGTATACTTTAAGAAATGTGATTTGTCTTTTTCTTCACAAAATGTTTATTTTTACAAAATGTACATTTTGACTACACTGTAGCCATCATCAGTTGTACAGTAATCTTAAAATTATTTATTTATACAAAAGAAACGGTATTCCTAAGATTATAGCGGTACATATTGGGGGATGTATCAACCAATGGGTTTCACAAATTTCAGTAGGGGATTATCTAAAGGAGAAAGGTTGGTCTATAACAAGTGTTTACAATTTTATTTATGACTATGGCTTCTAACATATTTAGTTTATAATTATTACATGATTCATCTAAACTGAAATATGTCCTGTGTTAGGATGATGTAATGATAGCGCTAAATTAAATATGTTTTTGTTTTTTAGATGGTACATGTGTTCCCTGAAACGTGTTTTGATTTTACGTTTGGTTTGCCCTACATATTTAGATTTACAAATTTTGCACTCTATGAAATATATACCTGATGACTCTAATCTATTTTCTGTTTCTAATTTTGTGTTCAAGAGGTTTCTTGTAGTATGCTAAATCAATATATATTTTCTTGAAAATGTTGGAGAATTTATTATGTAAATTGTTGTATGTAAATTTATGGTACTTCTGAGTCTTATGTTCTATTTTTAAAGTAGTGTTATTCTTGATCAAATTCTCTAGCTTTTGTTTTTTTTTGTGCAAATTTCTAATTGTTTTTTTCTTTGTGCCATTTATTTCAGCTAAATGTATTATGTGATTTAATTCTTTGTGGAATCTAGGTATGTTGAGAGGCACGTATAATAGTCTGTGGATGAGACTCTGATATGGTGAAATTTTATATTTGAAAGTATTCTCATCCTCAATACCATCAATTGCAATATTTGCTAGTTCCTTTTTACGACAATCACCATAAATTGCGAACAGAAAAGCAACCTTTATCGTTAGACATATTTCATCAGGCGCAGTACCCAGAAATTCATTATCATCCTTTGTCAAAACTTTCGCCTTTTTTCCTTCATAACCAATATTTTTCTGTTTAATAAATGCAATAAGACTGCCATATTCACTTATTTAGACTTTTTCCTTTATTTATATCTTAATATGTGACAAATTTAAAGTACTCTACCCTTATCTAACATAAACTGAACTGTGCTCTCTTAACGTAGTTAACAAATTCTGTTGGGATTTAGAAGCCGCAGCAGATTTTATATCTACTACTTTCTGTAACACATCAAAGTTTTTATTTTTACCGTGTGGAATTGAACTAAAGACCCTTAAAAACATTTTATTTTTGAGGACTGAAACCTAACCCGCAGAAAACAGTGTCGGCGTGTTTTCATTTAGTCAACAAACTGGCCCATACCAATCTTACTCTCAGCTTTTACAACACCCCGGTTAACTCGGAAGCACATCCAACCTATCTTGGTGTCAAACTAGACCGCTCGTTGACATATAAGCCGCATTTACAAAAAGTGGCAGCAAAAGTTGGTACCAGAGTTAATTTAATCAACAACCTCGCTGGTACCACGTGGGGCGCCTCGGCAAACCTGCTTAGAATATCAACCCTAAGCCTTGTTTATTCAACGGCTGAATATTGTGCCCCCGTATGGGCAGCTAGCCATCACACAAAACTAGTAGACCGGCAACTAGACCATGCCATGAGGATAGTAACGGGAACGCTAAAACCTACAAATACTGATTGGCTACCAGTCCTTTCTAATATACAACCCTCCGATTTAAGAAGAGATGCAGCTACACTACGGATGTATAGAAAAATTAATATGAATCCGGACCTTCCAATACATTCCACCTTTATGACTACGAATAGAATAAAATCAAGGAAACCATTTTGGGTAAGAGGTACCGAATTGGACAAACAATTTAACATAAAGGAAGAATGTCAAACACAATGGTCTACTAGTGAAATTCCAAATAAAAATTTAGTTGACGACCCTACAATAAAGCTAGAGGGCTTCGTGCTTCCAAGAAAATCGTGGACAGCATTAAATTGATTTAGAACCCAGCAAGGTACGTGTCAATATTTAACACATCGCTGGAAAATTGCAAGTAACCCTGACTGTGAATGTGGTAATATACAAACTATGCACCATATTACGGACGAATGCCCCTTGTACCAAATAAGTGGAGGCCTGAAAAATTTACATACTTGTTCGATGAAGCTCAAATATGGCTAAGAAACCTAAAGCTAAAAATCTAAATGCGTCATAAAGTAATTTATATAGTCATATTTGTTTATTTATTTCATTTCTCTACTTCTTTTTATTGTTTTATTAATATTTTATTACCGATTGTATTGCTCATGCCATTTGATATATATATATATATATATATATATATATATATATATATATATATATATATATATATATATATATATATATATTGAAGCTTTTATTACATGTGCACTGTAATATTTCTGTGATCCAAGGTAAAAGCAGATCCAGAGAATGTCAAACAAAACTTGGGAAATAGAACATCTTCGTCCAACAATACAGACTTATCACTTTTCATCAAATTGTTAGTTCCTGCTTTTACTAATGCATAAATAAAGAAAGAAATTTCAACTCTCTATTTTTGACAAAATTATAATGTTGTAAAATATCGTTTCAATAAAACGTCACATAAAATTTACAATTTCAAGAATTTTTCACTACAAATAAAAATTAAATAATTATGTACAGAAAAAATCACGTAGAAAATATTATAAAAATCATGAAAACTCCATTAACTTTTAGTTCTAAATTGATCTTTCACTATAATTTTTTCTATTAATAATAATTTGCTTGATTTTAGTAATGTAGAGATTATGTTTAAAGAAAAATACATATAAAAAGTTATTGCGCTACGCTGTGTATTTTATAAATGCCGTGATATTTACGTTGATGGCTAGTTATAAAAAGAAGATTAAAGAAGATTTATTTCATATTCAAAACATGAATTAACAGTTTAACCATTTAACCTATAAAATATACGCGAATAA
This sequence comes from Harpalus rubripes, assembly GCA_963082715.1. Classification (NCBI taxonomy): domain Eukaryota; kingdom Metazoa; phylum Arthropoda; class Insecta; order Coleoptera; family Carabidae; genus Harpalus; species Harpalus rubripes. The sequence continues at coordinate 60,996,917 of OY720453.1, forward strand.
TATTATACAAGCAGTGTGAATAACGAGCTTATAAATCATGTTACAGTATAATATTTGACAAATTATTATAACGAAAAACCTCTCGCTAATAATTATATGCTGAAATATTGAAAATCTGTAGAAATTAAATTTATCTATTTGCATTGGTGTTACATACCCAATCACTTTACATGAAAATAATCAAATGTACTACATGGAATTAATTAATAAATGAATGGATTTGTAATGCAAATTAACAAAATGTATTGCAGCGATATAATTATACATCATTATCATGTTTATTATTATTATTATTTTAATTGTTATTATCCATATTTTCTAATAAATCAAAACTAATGCAACATAATTAACTAGTTTAATTTAAATCAATACCTACGTACCGTTTTCATAATAAAAAATAATAATAGGTATCTTTAATTTGATTCCAAAGGGAGATATACGAAACATTCAGCAATAAATTTCAAGTTTAATAATATAACTTTTCTATTTCGGTGACTTTATGGGTAATTTACCGTGATGCTACATTTATCTATTTATTTATTTTATAGTTGGTATGACTGCTATCAAAACTGACAGATGAATGATACATAACTTCAAATTGCTGCCAGTCAATAATGAATTTTCATTTGTGAAGTTAAAATTGTTAGCGGGAAGTGCTACCAACATAACTGATAAAAAGAAACACCAAGTCATATTTTTAACATTGAGCATTTTTTTTTAACTAATAAAACTATAAAATTACTTAAATAGAAAAAATAGTATAAAAAACATGTTTCATAAGGCCTGCTCAATCGTCCTTTGTAAAACTCGCCTCAAAGCGACTCATTTTCCAAATATGGACTTTTTTAATGTACTGTTCTTGAGATACTAATAATATAATTTTTACTGAATACAGTCTTATAATTCCTCCTCAAAGATACAAGGCACAATAAAAGTATCACTGAAGACTTTTCTGATTGAACACAGCTTCTATGATTTGAGTGAATTTTTTAACATGTAATTTGTATTGCTTATAATTTGTTCTATACACTGTAATTATTGTGTCTACAGGATCTAATAATCTTATTATTATTATTATTATTATTATTATTATTATTATTATATTTTAACAAAAATGTGACTTGCACCAATCGTAAGTACGTAAAATTCTAAAAATAAAACACCTATTATTGAGTAAAATCATTTTTTTTTTGGTATTATAATTTTTTTGTACATATTTGTTAATTAATAGCTATTAACATACATAGGAATGTTATGCATATCATAACTGCCGCAGATTGTCGGTTTGAAATCCGAGCTCGTAGAGCGAGGATTTTAAGATATCTAAGGCTTTTTATGATTCATAACATCTGTGGTTTGTTCAATAGTTTATCGGTTTCAGAAAATGAAGACATTATTGATAAATATTATTTTTTGAAATTTTCTCATTAATGCTACTTTCAGAATGCTATGGTTAACAGAACAATTATTTTGACATATGTCAATATGACAAATATTCAAATTATGTGCTTTATTCCTCATGTTTATTACTTTAGAGTAAAGTAAACTGTATTTAGAACGATACGCTATCGTTATCTGTATGTATTAATGAAGAGCATTATATTTTTATTTAATTTTATTTTCATTTTATAGGCCATTGTTGACAAATCAGTATGGTAATAATATTACCGTATAGATATAGTTATTACTTAGTTACCAGCCTACTTTTGAACATGTAAACAATGGAATAATATCCTGAAACCGGTAAAACAATTTACTTGTGCGATTCAAGTCGAGATGCACTACTTTTTGATGAAAATTTTAAACAACCATTGCATAGTGCTTTGTATTTGTCTTTTACGTGCTTTAAAGTAAAATATAACTTTTTAAAATTTTCGTTCGCTTTTCTACCTATTTTATTCAGACTCTCGCTGGACTGTCAGATTAGGTAACAATTGAGATGTATTTCGCTAAATCTCTAGTGCGCACGTGCAATATACACAAAATTTACATAGTTAACGCTTTGTTTTCATTTGACATCATTCTTTAAATTGTTTACGCATGTAAGTAAACTATCATAGTATACGCGTAGCCGCATGACCACAGATGACTGTAAAAATAATAAATAATAAAATAAAATTGAAGAAAAAATGCGATAGAATTATTAAATTTTGAAGCAGTAAAACCACCTGTATAAATATAATCAATCAACTTATATATGTCAACTGCTTCTATTTTGGCTCTAGTGACCAACATTCAACATTCCTTATTTATCCTCCCGTTATAATTCCTTTGCCCATTCCACCATTTCATTTACGGTTGTCGGTCCGGTTTTCTACGGCAGTGTCCAGCTGCGTATTTGCTATGATTGATGCGCCTCGTACGTCGACGTCGTGTAGATGAACCTAATTCGAGGTTATGAACCGATAACAGCGTTATGAATGTGAGCAGAACACGGCGCTGTTCACTGTTCGCTGTTCTTTTCAGGGCTAGTTGTAACGGAAAAACAATTATCCGTGGGAGAATTTAATAAAGCGGGATTGAAGAGTGGATTGGGACTAAATGGATTATGGTTGATAAAAAATAATTTTATTAAGTGCGAGAGGAATGAAAATGGAGTATAGATGAGAGTTTTATGTAATTATGACTTTCAAATCAAATAGGGTCGGAGTTTGGAACAGTACAAATAATTTGTGTGGCATGATAAAACACGACTGTATAACAATATATTGCATACGAGGTCGGATACGTTTCATTATAGCCGAGGGCTTATGCATATTACCGAGAGGCGATGCCTCGAGGTGAGATACACCGCGAGGCTGTGATGAAACTCCCACTCCTTTTTTTAAAACAATAATTTACAAAATAAATAAATCAATGAGTTATAACCTTTAATTTTATTAATATTTTGACAGCTCTATTGAAATTTGTTTAACCTACTTTATTATAGGGATCTATGGTATGTTGCTAGGCAACCCTTACATAACATTTCCAACCAGTGGGGTGGAAGTAAAATCTGTTATGTCCAACGCGAGAGATTTTCATTACAGTTAAGAACGACATATTACCCAACCTCTAAAAGGTTAGGAATCGACTTTACAATTTCTATAATATTAACAATGAGTTAACAATTTGTGTATTGAAATAAATTGTGAAAAATTGTCACCCATCGGGATTCGAACCCGAGACACCTACCTTGCCGGGATAGTGCTCTACCAACTAAGCTATTGGCTGTTCTCCTCTCGATGACTGATAATTGCTGAAGATATTATTAAACGTCATATGATTAGATGTTTAAATGCAGTGGTAGCTTGGCAACCCCACATCTAATCGTATGACGATTAATAATGTCCTCAGCAGTTATACGACTTTAAAAGTGAAAAATTGTTCCGCCATCGAGAGGAAGCAGCCAATAGCGTAGGTAGAGCACTATCCCGCCAAGGTAGGTGTCTCGGGTTTGAATCCCGATGACTGACAATTTTTCACAATTTATTTCATAACTATTATTATAATAATTGCAGAATAATTATTTGAGATTCAACCTAAATGTATACATCGTAGAAATGGGCTTTAGGATCTAGGAGAAATTTATTTGAACGAAGAAAAAATTGTGAAAAATTCATGGACCTCGCTAGGATTCGGCTATTGGGAGGCCTTGGGTTCGAATCCCAGCGAGGTCCATGAATTTTTCACAATTCTTTCTTCGTTTAAATAAATTTCTCCTAGGTCCTAAAGCCCATTTCTACGATGTATATAATAATTGCGAATAGTAGCTATTTGTGTATTAACAGCGCAAAATGGGACATTGTCGATTGAGAGGTTCTGTGTCGCGCGGCATTCTCTCGAAATCATCCATTTGCGCTCGAAACACACACACACACACACACACACACAAACACGCACGCACGCACGCACTCACGCACGCACGCACGCACGCTCACACACACACACACACCCACACACACACACCCACACACACACACACACACACACACACACACACACACACACACACACACACACACACACACACAAGATTTTTTCTACAGTCGCCACAATGGGGTTCCCCACCATAACAAAAAATAATAATATGTACATTTTGTACTTACAGTACTGCTCTATAGTTTTGCAGTGAAGATAGGAACGTATTAAAATATGACTTCAAGATATTGTTTTGGCTTTCGTTTTTCCAAAAAAATAATACCAATTTAGTAATGAATATTATAATTTTTTTGTACCTATAATTTATTTGTTTCAAGTACATTAAAATAGTGCAGTGAATAAGTGGATGTCCATTGTGAGCGTTCACGCCAAACTTTTGCAGGTGGCAGCACAATCTTCACACAATTTATTTTATTGCAGTAAATTTTAATCGACTGTTGATATAGATTTGGAGAGGTGAATTAATAGAGAACCAGTACTTAAAGTGCAAAATATTTGTTGATTCATTAACAATAAACAACACCGACGTTTCGGTCACAAATTGACCATCCTCAGGGTTCTGAAATACATTTATGGGTACAAATATCTGGTTAAGAATCTTTACGACTAAATTACTTACAGTTTAAGTTATTTTATATCTTCATGTAGACGAGGTGTAGTTAGTTGGAGGGCTCTATTTTTTAAATTAGTTGCTACATTCACTAACTGGTGAAGTGGATGATTGGAAGTAAAATTTAAAATTCGGGTGGTTAAAATAACTTAAACTATAAGTAATTTAGTCGTAAAGATTCTTAACCAGATATTTGTACCCATAAATGTTTTTCAGAATCCTGAGGATGGTCAATTTGTGACCGAAACGTCGGTGTTGTTTATTGTTAATGAATCAATAAATATTTTGCACTTCAATGACTGGTTCTCCATTAAATCACCTCTCAAAATTTATTTTATATTTAATTTTAATTTATCGTTGTTTTCCATTCTTCTTGAGCTATTGCTTTAATCTAATCTAAGTATTTTATACTTTCGTTTTTGTAAATAAATGCTCTATTTTATTTTCACAGCAGTGCGGCATTTTGTCTGGTTATTTAATATGCCGACAGAGCAGTTATATGTCAAATTGACTTGTGAAGGTGGTAAATGTGTAACTACAGTGTCATTAGTTCCTGACTAAACGTTTCTATTAAGAATGTAGACAAGTGACCTTTCTCAACATTGTATAGTTAGAAGTTAGAGCGGCAAAGTGACATTTTGCGTTGACAAAAGAGAGCGCAAATGGCTACTTTGTATATAGACTGTAGAAAAACATTATTGTCTGTGTTTGTATGTCTGCTGACCGGTTGGGAAATTTTTATTCTATTAACGAAAGTATGAATAAATATAATTATTTAACAATCTTAAAAGAAAATTTGCAATCTTCAAGGGGGCGCCTGCTCACAAAATAATTTGACTGAATTAATCTTGATAATATCAATTTTAATAGAATTTTGGTCTGAGAAATGGCCTCCAATGTCAAGCATAAAGAAAATTGGCACACCTAGATATGTGAAGATATATTTATTTAATTTTTTAGATCTTTCAATTCATTAGTCAAATATATTTCAATTAATTAGCGAGTTGTTCTCATTGAAATCCTTTTAATCTGATTGTCTTTACGAAGGTCGGAATCTTGTTTAGGTGTGGTGTGTTATTTTTAATTCGCTTCATTTGTCTACTAGAGCAAAACATTCTACGCTTAACAGTCACTTTTTTAATTCATAAAAACAAGAAGGATATTGGTTAATAAATTCCTGCTCAGTACGTAGAACAATATGGGAGTTTCTGTTCTTTGTTTCTGTTCTTTACGTTGAGTAACTGGACCGAGTTTTGCATGTGTGGAGTTAATGATGGTATAACATAATAACATATTTGTTTATGTAATAATAGGAGAACTATAAGAAGCAGTAAATGGTGGCAAGGTAAATTATAGAGGAGGAATAAGAAAATATATAGCCTACAGCTGCAAGATACATATTGTAGGTACTTTGTTATAAAACAAAGAATTTCACAAAATTTCATTTATTATACTCTATTTGTAAACTGATATTACGGTGACCAGGTGTACTAGTTTCCGAGTTGTAATTGTCTACTGTAACAATGTAACAAATAATTTCATTATACGTAAAAACTGCGTGTTTTTGTTTATAGTAATGTTTTAGTTTTTTTTTAGTATTCTAGTAGGCTATGAACAAAGAAACGTAGGTAAATTTAATATTTTTAAATTAAATGTCAATTTGACATACAATATTGTCAAAAAGTTGTCTGAAAATATCAAAGCTTTTCTTCCTGTATCTTATTTTAGAAATGGAAACAAATTAGGAAACGGCGAATGTCAATATACTGTATCCTTCTTTATTTTCTTTTCTCCGTAAGATTACATTTCAAGATCAATTTTGACAATTTGACTTTTAAATTGAATAATGATCTGACATACGTTTCTCTGTTCATAGTCTACGCCGAGTTAGGAATTTTTTTGAACACACTGTACAATCTTTAAGATAAGTCTATCATATAAAGTAAGTATGAAAAATTGTGAACTTCCCTTTTTAAAATGTGAAAGTTATTTATGTAACAAGTGTGTAAAGTAGTACTTTTTTGGTCGAGTGCGATGTTTTATTGTAGCACGAGACAAAAAATACTATTTTACACACGTATTGCATACAACATTTTTCCTACAACCGAAATGGTATTGATGTTTCTCATAATACTGAGTGTACAGGCATTCAGCAGCTTCAAATACTGTTAGTACTCTTTCTCATAACACTCTACAAAATGTAGCTTAAACACGTGGAAGAATCTAAGACAGACGATGTTTAGTCTTTTATAATGTACAAATTGTACATTTAGTATTAATATTAAAAATTAGGTTAGGTTAGAATACATGTCAAAAAAATGTTAATGTTCTTAAAAATTAGATTAGTACTCAATATGTTAAACAAAATATTAGATTTGTTTCAGATACAGTGTATATTCATATTTCTTAATAAATTTTATTACTTTTATTATTATTTACTACCTAATTATATACTTGACAGGCAAATTAACCAAATTTTAATGTTGCCTAGCAACGCTTATTTACTTTTCAAGCACTAGTGCGCTGTAATGTGCGTGAAAAGTACTTTTCACGCACATGTCCCGTAAAACTTTGTGGGGTATTTTACACATTGAACATAAAATTCTTGATTTTCTAATGACCCAAAAATATGTGGACAAAATTTAAAGTCTCAATCAATACGGGGGTATGCCACTGGTGTCACTGACATTGTGTCAGTGTCTTATTTTTCACATATTTGGTTTTACATTTGTTAATAAACTTACCAGTTGACTTAGTTTTTAATTTTGAATGTTTTTACTGTAACATATATGTTTCTAATAATAAACTAACACTACAATAGTACCTTATGTAACCTCAAAAACTAAGTAAACGACACTACTAAAATGATAGAATGGGCGGAGCTAAAATCTTAATTCATACAATTCGTGGTTGGCCGTGATCGGACATCTTTAAATTTTTTTATCCAACACCAACTCATAATATACTTGTTACTATGGTTATTTAAAATAACTAAGGCCCGGGCCACACTATGCGTTTTAGCGGGAGCGGTAAAACCGCATCCGGTTAAACGGGATGGATCATACAGCGTCCACATATATCCCGCTAAACAGGACGGCAGCATTGACAACCCGATTTGAACACAGTTTGACTAATGCCTGATCAGCACAGAGCCCAAATAGTATACGTTGTCTATTAAAAAATAAAACCAGACTTTTGGGAACGGTCGCATTATTTCCAATATGTTGTAGTTGTCATGCGGCAAATTGACCGTCCGGTCAAACCGCATCATGATGCGGTAGTATCCGGCAACCGGACCGCAACCTCATCAGAGTGGACGCACTCATTTAAAACAATAAGTTGTTGTCTTCCCGGTCAACCGGTCCCGTCAAACCGCTCCCGCCAAAACGCATAGTGTGGCCCGAGCCTTACGTACAACATTACTTGCTCCGTGAGGGAATATTTTAGAAGATACGAATGAATTATTAAACAAAAAGTAATTTTAGAAAATTATTTTATTGTTGAAATAATTTAACATTATGAAACTTATTTATTTAAATTAATATTAACATTTGTGCTAAAATAGGTTACTTATCTTTACACAATGACAACTGTCATGTACGGCTGATAACACGAGAACGAGAAACGAGTTAGTGGTTACTGTTACTTGCTTCGGAATTAAATTCAAAGATTCCTTGTGCTTCTAAGTGAATACGTTTTAAGGGAAGATCTTCCTTTTTATCCATTTCAATGACAGACGATGATTATTACAGCATTTTTTTTTTTTCATTATAGCTATTAACATACCTAGGAATGTTATGTATATCATAACTGCCGAAGATGTGAGTTTGAAATCCTAGCTCGTAGAGCGAGGATTTTAAGACATCTTAGGCTTGTTATGATTAATAACATCCGTGGTTTGTTCAATAGTTTATCGGTTTCAGAAAATTAAGACATTATTGATAAATACCATTTTTTGAAATTCTCTCATTAATGCTACTTTCAGATTGCTATGGTTAACAGAACAATTATTTTGACATATGTCAATATGACAAATATTCAAATGATGTGCTTTGTTTCACATGTTTATTACTTTAGAATAAAGTAGACCGTATTTAGAACGATAGACTAACGTTATCTGTATGTATTAAAGATCATTATATTTTCATTTTATTTTATTTTCATTTTGTAGACCGTTGTTGACAAGTCTGTATGGTAATAATATTACCATACAGTTACAGTTATTACTTAGTTACCAGCCTACTTTTGTACATGTAAACAATGGAAAAATATCCTGAAACCGGTAAACAATATAACAAAATCATAACAACCATTCAATGGTTACTTTTTAATTTAAAATACTACATTAATTTATTTGTCAGTATCAAACGATAAATGAAAACATAAAAATGATTTAATAAGTTTTTAAAAAAAGTGTTGAATAAAACGTTGTATTAAACTCATGTGGAATATATATTAGTCACTAAAGAAAATTAGCCTCTCGCCCTGCGGGCTATGTGACTAAACTTTTTCTTTTGTGACTAATATGATACATTCCGCACTCATATAATAAATAACTATTACTGCACATAGATAAATATTCGATTACTTACATATGTATTACTTTATGATACAGTTTTTTCTAGAAGGAAACTGGATCCTTACCTGAAAATAAAAACAAGAAATTAGTTTGTAAACAGATACAAAGATCATATTTATAGAAATTATAAAAATAACTGTTCTTGCACACGTAAACAGTTTCATAAACAGAATCATCCTTCTCGGAAAAATAAAGAAATATGATTCCAACGTCCTTGGTAAATATGTAACGATCTACGTTCCTGGATTTCAAACTTACGAAATTTCAACTTTTACTGTTATGGCAGTTATTTCCGTTGTCTTGAAAGTAAAAGTCTATAAATAGACAACAAGGTCAACTTCATCACTGAGCACTTTTAAATTTAAATGCAAATTAAATAAACAGAAATCAAGAATTCATTGTTATTGTGCAATACCTGATTTCATGTTTGTTTTCTAATAATAATAAGTGAGAAAACCCAATGAATTCAATAAAAAAAATTGTTTGTTCTCGTGGTTAGAGTATATGAAATTTGAATTGAAAGAATATGTGACCTAGTTCAATAAAATATCCAAATTTGTAGACGTGTGTATACGTGCTTCAAATAGGGTTACGTCAGCGAAAAGAAAATTTCATATGTAAGCACATTTGCAGGCATTCCAATTCTGAAAGTACTTACACCTACATTTCTGACATGTAAAAATAAAAATTGAGTTATACAAAATTATTCTCATACTTTTTATATCTCTACATTTTGTTACTTGGCGTTTTATTAATGGCTTTCACAATTTCTGTTTGGAACAAGGGCAGAATTGGAAATTTACATTGCAACGCCTTTTTAAATAATATGTAATCGCATATTAATTTTAGCTTTAAACAAGGGTGTGGAGTCGGAGTCATGGAGTCGGGAAGTTTTTAGTGGAGTCGGAGTTTGAGTCAGCTCCGGCTCCAAATTTTACAACATATACATTTCTTTCTTTGCAACTAAGTAAATTATTGTACAATGAAACAACAAATAAAATTCTCTGATGAAAAAAAAAACAGTTTCAGTGCCATTGGAGCGAATACACGTGACGTCACGATTTCATCGCACGACTTTTATAAACACATATCTTGTTTAATATAAGGAATTTTCTCATAGCGGTTTTATTAATTGTCATATCTTTTATACATATATATATATATATATATATATATATATATATATATATATATATATATATATATATATATATATATATGTAAGGAGAATGTTAGTGGGTAGTTCAGTGTTTTATTTAGGCCTAAATAAAATGTTGATTCTTTGAGAATTTTGTCAAGTTTTCGCCTTTTATTTAAGGCTTCCTCAGGACTCTGTAAAATTACAATTTAGAATACAGTAATTTTGAAAATAAATAGTTAGTTGTATATCAAGGCCGCGAAATCACTCTTTAGCGTACCGAGAGAAAAATTGTCGCCGAGGCCGCTTGCGGCCGAGGCAAAACAATCTCTAGGGCGCTAAAGGATTTCGCGGACAAGGTGTGCACAATATTTTTTGTACAACCGTAAAAAATATGTAATTACAAGTTTTATTAATTTTAAACAGTTTCAATGTAAATAGAAAGTTAGCTTTCAAGGTGGCTATGGGATAAACATTTGATAAACAAAACCATGCAATTCTCAAGTGTCAAAGTGGTTGTGGTGCGCATTCTTGTAAGGACTAGTGGTGGTTTGTGAAAGCGGGAAAACTTTTGAAATTTGAATTTTGGAATATATAAAGTTTCATAAAAAGTAATATATTTAAAATATCTGGAGTTCGAGTCAGAGTTGGAGCCGCAATTTTTCTCCGACTCTACACCCTTTTCTTACATTGTAATTTAACTAAGATAATGTTGTTATAAAGTTCACTGAAAATTCACCTGTTGAATAATTTGTTGTGAATTTTAGTTGTTTTATGTTTGTACATTTTTTGTATTATTAAATAGCTAAGGAAAATAGGAATCTAGTGTTTTTTATGCGGTATTTGAGTATACTTGTAGTGTTCAAAAAAATTCCTAACTCGGGGTAGGCTATGAACAGAGAAACGTATGTCTGATTATTATTCAAATCAAAAGTCAAGTTGTCAAAATTGATATTGAAATGTAATTTTAAGGAGAAAAGACAATAAAGAAGGATACATCATATTGACATTCGCCGTTTTCTAATATGTTTCCATTTTTAAAATAATATTCAAGAAGAAAAGCTTTGATTTCTTTAGATAACATTTCACAAGCCAAATTGACATTTAATTAAATAATTTTTAAATTGACATACGTATCTTTGTTCATAGCCTACTCCGAGTTAGGGCATTTTTAAACACGTTGGCCCGTACCACGATTACGGTTTTAACTAAAATACTGTTTTACGAAAATTCAAATTTCAATATTAATTTCTACCGTATGTTTAAAGAACGATTTTTTACAAAATATTTGTTTGAATACAAACTATGTTCTGCTTTAAAATCATATTTTGATAAATTTTATATTATTTATTATTATTATTAAATAATGAAAATTGACATTTCTTAAAACAGCGTTTTAGTTAAAACCGTGATCGTGGTACAAGCGATTGTATTTGATATTTACAGTTTATCAACAGGAAAGTTTGGTCAGTAAAATACTATAATTACACAATTTTTTTTGTCAATGTGTTAAGAACAATTAATGTTTTTATATGTTATGAAATTACTATAATTACAATTTACAGGAATTGTGGTCCATTAGTAAGTAATATGCATATTACTTAAAGTTAAATATTTACGCAATAAGACATTGACTATAAAAATGGAAACCACATAATCATCTAAATCTAATTGACACAACATTGATACAAATGATCTATGGTTTTTACTATAATTGTGTATCAATAACCCTGCAAAATTATAACTGAATGGATTAAAGTAGATACTTTTTCACATTTTACGAAAGGTTTTGTCTTTATAATTTTGATAATAGGTTTGTTCGCTTGACGTCTTTAGTTACTGGAGACTACTGTGCGTTCAGCCCCTATTGTTGCTGCTAATCAACGTCAAAAATTGAAACTGCTTTATGAGCAGATGAAATGGCAATACCTTTGGTATAAGATACTGATCGATGAACGCTTGTTGTATTATTTTTCATATGTCTAGTCTAGTTTCTTAATGAAGAATTCACTTAAATAATAAAAAATCTGATGTGGCCAGCACATTACCTTCCGTCAGTTCTATGTATTTTATACAATTTCCATACACAGTTTCTTTTGAAAGATTCTATATTTCCAGTACATTACCTTTCCTCAGTTCTATGTATTTTGTACAAATTCCGTACAGAAAGTTTCTTAGAATTAATTCTATATTTGTAGAAAAATTACAAACATACTATGTCAAACGCACTTGACATTGACATCTGTCTATCAGAATTTTTAAAATTATTAGCTTTTTCCAGTGTTATTGCAAAGCTGGCTGCTTCATGAAATTTAATTTCTTTATGATTTTTTAAGTCAATATCCATTGAATATGAAGTATAATATGTAATCAAAGCGTATACAGAATAAAATAATCTTTAATATTTATAATAAAATTAAAATCTTTAAATGAGAGCACTTTTGATGGACCAATTATAACCAAAATATAATCAGCTCTTCATATGGATGTAACGAAGAGGAATACGAAAGAATTATAATTTTTAAAATTGTAGTGTTGGAGGGACTCTAAAACGTGCTTATTCAGTAAAACCTCACCATCGATTTTTTTGGACTAAAAACAATACTTCCTTGCCTATAAAGGTATGACGGAAGGTAAAAATGAGGTGTTCCATTTAAAAAACCAGTGTTTTTGAACTTTTCCGGCCCGCGATAATTTTTGAAAGGATCTAATACGTACTTATTGGTGCATTCTTTTTATAAGTTTTGATTAATATTCAACATTACAATTATGTAAAAATTAACTTTTTTAATTGAATTTTCCTCATTATTCGTGCCGTAATAATTTGTCGAAAACTTTGCAGTGTTACAATTTCTTTATTGAAAGACCGCGGGCTAGTGCTACGTGAAAAATTTATCATGAGATTCCAAATACTGACCCTAGGTGCTCACTTTAAATACCCTGAAGAACGATTTAAAAAAGGCGATCTACCTAGCTGTGGGTCATGACCCAAATTTGTTTAAAAAATGATATTTTAGAATTTAGGTATTTTATATGAAACCTGCATTTTTTGTGTCTTCTAGGGTATAAATTGTCAGTTGTGATAAGTAAAATTCACAGCAATAAAAGGCTCTAGCGCCCCCTGCAACGATTGGAAATGGTTGGCATTTATTATCGACTACCATTTACATATACATGTGATTTTATGCAGGAATTTTTTAAAACAGTTTTAGGTCATGACCCGTAAATGGGTAGATCGTCTTTGTTTCCAGGGAAGACTTCAAATCGTTCACTAGGGTATTTAAAGTGAGTATAGTACGACTAACGAATGAAAGTTGACGTTTAGATTATTTAATAGATGTGGTTTCTTTTGAAAACATCTCACTATATTTGATTTGAAAGGAAACTAATCCTTATTATTCTGTTACAGAAGATTAGAATTGTACTCAATACCAGGAGGCATTTAAAATAACCTTAGCAACAGGATTCAGGGATGTATTTAAAAAACGTAATACCGCAAATTCTAGTTCGTTCGTCTCAGGTGTAAGCAACCCTCGAGTCGGAATTACTGTTGGAGGAAATTAAAAATAATCCTATTTCATAGAATTGCGAAACTAAATAGTTTAAACATCAAAATATTTTGTTATAATCAACATAAACGAAAAATGTTTAAAATATTTTAAACGCACCCCTGTTTTGATATTCAGTTACCCTAGTTATGTATTTTCAGCCAGACATAGTCATATATTTCTGTTCTTTCCTACTCCAGTATTTAAATGGGTTCAAGCAAAAATTTCATACCTTAATATTTCGTACAATTCTATTCTTCTTTAGGGTGTCAAAGGAAACCACATCTATAAAATAATTTAAACGTCAACTTTCATTCGCTAGTCATACCGTACCAAGAGTCAGTATTTGGAGTACCAGGATAGATTACGTAGCACCAGCCCCTGGTCTGTGACGACTATGTTCTAAATATTGTGTTATTGTAGGAAGATTTGACTAGTCATTAAGTGATTTTAAAAATAATTTACAAATATTTCAGCCTTTTCAAAATCCTTTTGAGGTTATTGAGTAACGATGTTGACGAGCATTAACAATTAGAACTACTTGATCTTAAAAGTAATCATGTGTTGGAGTTACTACTCAAAAATGAAAAAAAAATTGATTTAATTTTGTGCATTAATGAAAGACTGAACAACTGAGAGTAAAAAATTTCGCCAAAAAATTGTATCAATTTTTGGTATACTCATAATCGGATAAGTAAGCAATGCACGTCATTACGAAAGCTCGAGTAACTAGCGATTTAATTAAATTAAACAATGCGTACATAACGAGCTCTCGTCATGGCGTACGTCGGCTGTATATCCGATTTGAGTATAGTACGCATATTATGTAAAAAAGACAAATATAATTTAAGTTTATTTACATTTATAATCAAATAGGATTTCTAATAAGAATTAATACCCGGCCCGTCATATATTTTAAAATTTCCTATGTGGCCCGCTTCTCAAAAAGGTTGGCGACCCCTGCTGTAACATCCTAATATTAAAATTACTATTTTCAAAGAGTACGAACTTTATTGATGTCGAAAACTTGTTTGAAAATGCGAATTTAACTTTGAAAAGTAAACAAATTTTTAATTGCACATTCCTAAATTTAAATAAAAAGTAGGGTATAATTTGAGTAAATTTACACAAAACTTTATTAATTTGGCGAAATCCTAAAAATACTAAAACAAACTGACAAGTTAAGCATTTAACATTAACAACAAACTCAAACAAATCACCTAAACCGATTTAACCTAAAACCTTTACACAACAAAAAATCCTTCATCGGTAATTAAAACCCCTGAATTAACAAAACCGAAATCACGAGCTCGAATTCGAACCTTTCCTTTTAGGTTAGGAAAAAAGTAATAAGCGCTGGTGGAAAGACAAGCAAGCGGGCCTACCGCAGTCGCAGTCGGGCGAAAGGCGATTGGAAGTAATAAAAACGAGGGTTCTTCAGAGTCGATGCGGATGCGGTTTTCAAATCACATTAATCAGCCCAAGAGAGAAGGCTTTGGAAGGAGGGTTTTAGACAAGGTTCATCTACTCAATGTGTGAAATGGAATAGGATGGGAATGGTGCTTTACATAGTAATAAGAGGAAACGGAATTCATTTAACGATAAGTAGTTCTATTTTCTTTAAATGTAATTGAGTGACATAAAAAATTAAGACAAGAAAATATTCGTTGGTATTCTGATTGTTGGGTCAGCAAACTGCGAAGTTATTTAAACTAAAATCATTTATTATAACAAAATATAACATTGTTATAAAAATTTAACACAGGAAAAATACTAGTGAATTTAAATGATAGATTTTTCTAAAATAATAGATCTGATTTTGTTGACTTGTATATTGATTTCATCTCAAAGAAGTTCGCTAGGGTTCAAAGAAATCAAAGAAGAACATTATCAAAAAGAAGATAATGTTAAGTTTTATTTTGTTTTGTACTTTTATAAAATGTAGTGATCCGATCCCAGAAGCCTGACCGATGACGGGAAATATTTGTAAATCCAGAGAAATACCCATCAAAAACATAGTAAGAACAATTTCTCTATTCCCACCTCTGAAACTGATTTCTAATTGAAATGAAATCACTTGTATGAAGAGAGTATACTGCATGGGAATGTCGGGATTTATCAATACACCTAAAAGTACTGACAGCCGACGAACAGCTGATTTAGTTTGTATATTTCTCTAAAAACAACAATAATAATCTAACCTAACGCACTAACGACACACTTGCAAAACTCGAGTAGATTGTTGTGCGTTAGATTAGGTTATTTTTGTTGTTTTTAAAGAAATACTTACTTATTTACTTATTCCGTCCCTCTTCTACCATTGGTGTAGAGGTAATGATTCTTCTCCATTGAGTTCTATTTTTGGCTTCTTTCTTAGCTTGAGTCCAGTTTAGTCCATATTTATTGAGTGTAATAGCTACTTCAACGTTCCATTTTTTTCTCGGCCTACCACGTTCTCTTTTATGCCCCATTTTTATTTCCCACATCACTTTCATTACCCTGTCCTCACTCATTCTTACTAAATGTCCGAACCACCTTAGTTTTTGAGTCTCAATTTTTGTTAAAACACTTATAATTTTAAGGTTGTTTCTGATGACTTCACTTCTGATCTTGTCCAATTTTGTTGCTCCTATTTTCCGCAGAATTCTCACTTCGCAAGGTTCGATTTTCTTTTTTCATTCCTCTGTTAGAACCCATGACTCACATATATATATATTGCTTTGAATCTTTTATAGTACTTC
The DNA here is from genome assembly GCA_963082715.1 of Harpalus rubripes. Taxonomy (NCBI): domain Eukaryota; kingdom Metazoa; phylum Arthropoda; class Insecta; order Coleoptera; family Carabidae; genus Harpalus; species Harpalus rubripes. The sequence continues at coordinate 61,013,454 of OY720453.1, forward strand.
TATTATTCTGCGGGGTTTGAATTACTTCCTGAGTGTTTGATAGGTTAATTATTTCAGTTTTCTGTACGTTTACTTTTAGGCTAAACTTCTTTAATGCTTCACTCCATTTGTTAATTTTTCCAGCAATTCAGGTTTGGTATTTGCAAATAGAATTAAATCGTCCGCATATAACTGTTCGTTTATTTTTACTGACTTAAGTTTCCTGTATCCAATATGAAGTCCTTTCAAATTTTCATTTACTATTTTCGCTATTTCGTCCATAGTTACTATGAATAAGAGTGGGTTTAGAATGCTGCCCTGTCGCACACCCCTGTTCGTTGTAAATGATTTTGAAATTTGTCCTCCTACTTTAAAGAAATATACAAACTAAATAAATCTTCCAGTTTCTTACAGAAACTGTTGGTATTCAATAAGAATCCTTCAAAGGACAATTATTTCTGAGAACTCATAGTTCTGCCAAAAGCCCTAACATTGATACTTTTTGTAACATCCGGTTCGAAACATAACTTCACAAGCAATATTTCAACCTAAACAAAAACTCCAACTACAATGTTAACAGAAAATTCCAAAGCTTAAAAATACGTAATAGTTGCTAAGTCGGACTATTACAAATATAATGTTTTGTTTGTTGTCGAAGCGGCAAGTTTAGTTTAGTCGTTAATAATAAGTAAAGGTGTATTCACAAATGAAAATTAGGTTTAGATTTATGGTTTATACTTTAGATTTAAAGACTTTGGCCGCATATTATATTATGACTCCATTCACACTTCAGAATTTAGGGTCTCTAAATCCAAATCATAAAGCTAAACATTGCAAGGTCCAAAGGTTTATGATTTAGTTTGACGTCACAAACTTCACCAATGAGAACGAGTCTGGAATGATATACATATATATACCCATCTTTATTTAGTATCCACTTTATGGATTCGGTTTTTTAAACAAATGCGAGAAGAACATGGAGACTGTTATAACTTAATTGCTGAAATATAACCAATAATGCCAAGAAAATGACAGTTTCACCTGGCACACGTGTCTCGTTGAGTACTGCTCTACCGATATTTTAATCTTGTTTTTGAAGCGTTTACACAGATGTCTGTACATATCAAAACTAATTTTCCGGTAATTTAAACTTACATTTATGAATGACTTACTTAAAGTGCATTCACAAATGAAAATTGGGTTTATGGTTTTTGTTTAGGTTTAAGTAAGTCATTCATAAATGTAAGTTTAAATTATCTGAAAATTAGCTTTGATGTACAGACATCTGTGTAAATGCTTCAAAAACAAGATTAACATATCGGTAGAGCAGTACTCAACAAGACACCTGTGCGCCGTGAAACTGGCATTCGCTTGGCATTATTGGTTATATTTCAGCAATTAAGTTATGACAGTCTCCATGTTCTTCTCGCATTTGTTTAAAAAGCCGAATCCGCCAAGTAGATACTAAATAAAGATGGGTGTATATCTATATCATTTCAGACTCGTTCTCATTGGCGAAGTTTGTAACGTCAAACTAAATCATAAATCTAAAGTTTGGACCTTGTAATGTTTAGCTTTATGATTTGTATTTAGAGGCCCTAAATTTTGAAGTGGGAATGGAGCCATTATATGATATGCGGCCAAAGCCTTTAAATCTAATGTATAAACCATAAATATAAACCTAATTTTCATTTGTGAATACACCTTTAAACCTAAACAAAAACCATAAACCAAATTTTCATTTGTGAATGCACCTTTGTGTTACAATTATATGTTGATTTAAAACTAAGTTGCTGAGTGCGGTGTATTACCTTAAAATGCCAAATCAGAATTTATAGAAACGAGAATGTCGATAATATTTGATCATAAAGCAATCAAATTTACATTGCTTAATTTATACGAGTATATAGCCTAATTTATTCTAGCTGGTTTAGATTACTAGTACTGTTGATAAATGTTAGTGTCCTATTTAGTTGTTTCTTTTGTTTTAAATCTGATGCAAACTCATGCAACCTTGAGCATGATTGGGCATTGTCCATTATTAACTTTTTCTTTCCCTAAACGTTCCTTAACGAGGTCGATTGGGCAACTTGCGGATCATATCGAATCTCGATGAGGCAACTGAGCTAAAGCAGCACCTCTTCAGCTCTACTTGCAATGCGGTAAGGCTTTCACTGCGCCCCTTCATTACACTTTCATCCGACAAGCACCAATAACATTTCAATTGTTTGCGTCTCTTGTCGACTATCCAGCAATTATGAGCACCGGATTTTCATTTTCAGCGTAACAGAGATTTAGAGATTTCCAAAAGTGTGCTATACAAAGGATTTGGGTGGTGAAGGAGGAATATTGATGTTTTCGCGGGTATTACAAAACTTTTCTCAACTTTGGTGAAACAGCTCTTATGATCGGTAATGTTAAACATATACAATTAAATTTGGAATCAGTCCAATTTTATGTTAGCTTAAAATAAGGTGCAAGATTTTACTTCAATTCGAGACTAAATTTGACATGAATAAAATTATTATCAAAAATTTTAAATGTATAAGTTTTCGGAGAAATTTTACTCTCCAAATTTTATTATTAAATAAGGTCTAATCTAATTGTCACTGGACATAATAAATATGTTAAAATTACTAGAAATTTTTTCGAAAGATGGACAGATAGACGAAACGCGTAATTGTTAACGTTTTTGGGTATCAAAATATTGGACAGACCACTATTTACCGAACTATAAGGGAATGTGAAGAAGGTGAAAGTGGGCGCCCTGAACTTTTGCCCCCAAATCGAATAAGCATACTCATTCAAATTGCTCAAGTCAAAGTTGGAACATCATCGTTAACTCGACAATTTAGAATTTTAAGAATCACGTAGTGTGCCATATAGGCCCAACGCGACGCCTAGCGATTTCGGACCTACTGGCCGCGTGAGCCAATGTGTTGTCACACGACGTCATCGCAGTTTTAGCTCCGTGGGATGTACGGTACATTAAAGAATATGGCCATAGAGACCTACTGTTCAGCAAATATCCTAAATTATAACAAAGAAAGATTATATTATATCAAGTTTTATTTGGATGAACGCTGTTTCTGACTTTACTAAATTTGTAGCAAGTTAAGAACTGCTAATACAATACATACTCAGTTTACATGCAGTTTTCAAACCGTTTTCAAAACGTTTTTAGTTTTGAAAACGCCATGTATACAGTGTCAAAATGATTTTGAGTTATCTCGAACCAAAACTAAAATGCATAGGTTTGACTTGAAAACTAGTTTCAAAACTACTCATGTAAACACTTAAAATTCAGTTTCGATATTGCGCATGCGTACATAGCATAATGTTTAGTTTAGTTGTGTAGTTTTAGTGCGTAGTGGTACAAAGAAGAAAAAATAATTGGTATAATGACAATACGAAGAATTTGTAGTGAAGAGGATATATCACTTACATCAGCCAAATGCGCATGCGCCGAAACTGTTTTCAAATCAATCTGTAAACCTGTTTTGAAAATTGCATATAAACAGTTTCTGGTAATTTTGATTGAAACCTGAAACCATTTTCAAAACTGCATGTAAACTTAGTAATAATGTATCAAACGTGTGTGACTCCACTGCTGTGTCACACATGAATACTTTTATTAGGTATGTTCAGAAAATATCGAAAATTATATAACAAGGAAAAATTATATTATATCAGGTTTTATTTGGATGAACAAGGTTTCTGGCTATACTAAATGTGCAGCAAGTTGAGAACTGTTAATACAATGTTTGAACTTGCAATGTGACACAATGTTGGTATCACATGGCGATAACAGAAAAAAAATTATTGTGGCTACGTGACACCAGTGTGGGCCCACATAAAAAAGTGACATTTCAAAAATTGTTGTATGTTTTTATTGAACCCAATTGCACTTTGGTCAGAATATCTGAGATGATTTAAAATTTCGAAAAAAATGTAACCAAATAGACAGCAACCCAGTTTGAGCTGCAGAGCATTAAGGAGCCAACATTTTATAGAAAACATCCCCCCAAAATGTGTCTCAGGCGCAACTGATTGAAAAGTACACAATATTGGCTGGGAATGCCAAAACGAACAACAGTTACAGACAGAATACTTCTGACGATCCTGGAAGTAGATTTACCATCGTCCAGAGACAATTGAGACACGATATTAAAAACTGCGTCGCATTCAAGATACTGGTCCTCTATCAGTGTTGTAAAACTAAAATTTTTTATCCCCTTAGTTTGTAGGAACAAGCTCTTATGTCAATGTTTCAATAAAAAAAAATTGTTTCTAATAATGAAAAGGATTAACTTTTTCCTAAAACTTTGGCAAAATACGCCATCATAAATTCGGACAAAAAATTTATAAATAATTTACCTCAATTCTCAAAGAATGCCTTAACCTACGAGTATAATAGAACACAATCAATACAAAGTAATCACAATATATTAAATATGTACTAATAAAACCTTTACCGTGTTTGTCATGCTATAGATAGATATAGAACCTGAACGAAATAGAATTTTTAATCAAAATTAAAATATGTATTTTCATAATTATTTTCCATTATATATGGTTTTTTGTTCAATGCATGGGATATTGAATAAAACAGTGTAGGCAAAATTCATAAAAGCTATTTAAATTACATATTTATTATAAAGTATGTATAAAATTATCAATTAATGGAAAATTGCATCAAACAAAATCTATGAATCTATTATACTTTTATTTTTAGAATATTGAAAAAGTCGGCTTGGTGGCCGAGCGGTTTAGCGCACATTTCTGGCTCGCAGTGACGTCACCTGTGCTATGATCCGTGCGTTCGATTCCCGTCGACCGACAATGTGTGATTTGTCGAAAAAAATAAATACAGCTACTTGAATTTTTTTAAGCTGGGTTAAGTATGTATAATGAAGTTCTAGTGCATGCTTTGATGTATGGAAGCGAATGTTGGGCATGGACGGGAAAGCATAAAAAGAGAGTGACTGCCGTGGAAATGAAGTATTTACGTGTTGTATGTGAATATGTAAGACGGGATCGCGTAAGGAATAATTTGGTATATGAAGAATGTATGGTTAGAAAGAATGTTGTTAAGAGAATAGGAATGAGCCAGTTGAGATGATTTGGTCATGTGGAGAGAATGAAAAGTGAACGGCCGACAAGGTGCTAAAAGAGAAAAAGTTTCCGAGTGGGAAGAGAAGAAGAGCGTGTATGAATGCGATTATGAATGTAGCCGAGGCGAAAGAAGTGTGCTTAGACAGGAATGTGTGGCGAAGGATGATTGTTTCGTAACTATTATTGTGGTCCAGATGTGGTAATTGGCTACCGAAAATCGGTCACTTCAATATGTTAAGAGTGAGGAATATTTCTTGTATGATGTGAGGTTAGTAAGAATGTTGTTGAAGAAAAAGTGATTATTTTTGTGGTTGATATTATTATTATTGTTTCGGGTTTATGCTAACCAACTAAGTGGAAAATGCGTGATTTTATGTATGTATATATGTAATTATTACACTCGGGTGCTATAAACTGGCCACTTATATATCTTAAATAAAATAAATAAAATCTTAATGTTAAAATTTTCATGATTTTATGTCACAAAATCTGTGTAAAATATTCTCCAGCACTTAACAGTTGATAAAAGACTTGATAGTATTTTATTTACTTTTTGTGAAAATAATAGGTATAATACAAATGAAAATTACCCCATTGTGTCTGCCATCAAATACCACTTGATATGAATTATGAATACGTACAGTCGACACGATAAAAACACCAGTCTGGAAGTGCAGGAAAAGATAAATGTTACCACAATTCACCGCGTTCTCAGACAAGAATTGCGTAAAATAAATGTCAAATGCAATCCTATCCTGAGTAATGTCATGGAACTCGTTACTGTTGGCAGCTGCTGACGCCTATTAACATTTAGTAACCGACATCTCAGTAAAAATTATCATCACGCGATCTGTAATCATTTGCAACAACCAGGTTACAAACACTATACAGGGTGTTATTTAAATAAATGTACAACGCTTACCCGTCGGTAGAACTGATCCCATAAATAAATCTGGCAATAATTTTTGTTTTACGTGTTTTCTATAAGAACTATCTGCCGCGACGCCAATGATCTTATATGTCAATTGTAACAGATGACATTACTTACAAGAGAACACATTGGTTTTTATATTTTATAAAATTTTGAACTATTACGTGATTGGTCAATTTTAAAAACGTCCAGTTCTTTTACACGGTGCTGGCTCGACTACGTAAAATCAGATTTTCGTAATTTCATGCTTCCCTAATTATTTTAGGTAATAAAGCTTCAAATAAAAATTGTAGAACGTAAAATTCTATAACTGAATTAATAAACAAAACTAATTTTATAACTGCAAAAATTAGTTATTAAATGTCGAAAATCACCTGTAAAATCAGACTTTCGTAATTTCCTGCTTCCCTAATTATTTTAAGTATAAAGCTTAAAATAAAATTGTAGAGTATAAAATTCTACATCTGAATTAATAACCAAAATTAATTTTGCATGCTTTGTAACGGCAGAAATTTTAATATTTAATATTACAAATAAATAAATAAATCTATTCATTTAAATTGATATTTGTTCATTTGAACAGAAATTACAAATAGAATTTAAAATAAACTAAACTAACATAACTTGACAGATAAACTGTTAGACATTTGTTAATTTTTGTCCCAATTCCATGGCTATTGCTATTCTGCAGGTGATTTTGGACAAGAGAGTTAGAATGAGTCAGTTGAGATGGTTTGGTCATGTGGAGAGAATGAAGAGTGAACAAGCCGTTCAAGATATATACGCTTTACAAGCCGTAAAGCGTATATATCTTGAACGTATAAGTAAAACTAAAACTGTCGGTTAAAATCCGGTGAAAACATTCTTATAAATAAGCGAGTTATAGTCCTCCGATATTTGAAAATATAGATGTGACGTCACGAATATAAGTTTTTATATCAAACTATTTTCTTCGTGGACCTAAATATTCTTGAAATATATGCTATTTCTAAATTATATTTATAAAAAATAATTGAATATTATTATACTGTACAAGTCTACATGATTTATAATTGGAAGTGTTTTTAAATTATTAAGTTTAATGCAAAATATTTATATTCAAATAAAAACTGTTTGAGAATTACAGTACTGGTCTGATAACCACGCCTTCGCTATTTGAATTTCTCTACTTCCATTGGTAGTAGGCTCCTCCCCCTATTCGTTATATATTTATAGGCCGTCTTTGAGTCGCCAATCAAAATAATATATATGGAATTCATATGAGTGACGAGCTGCTATAACACAAACCCCCTTATTTCCGAGGTATTTCAATTATATCGTTTCATTTCTTTATTAATATTCATTATTCAGCATATACTTTCAATATTTCTTCCTAATTTCTCTTAAATGTGCTGTAATCCCCTATTTGAGGGTGTTCGATTGCGTGGCCGTCCAGTGTATAAGTGAATCGATGTGATTGACAATGTGCTAAAAGACAAAGTTTCCGAGAGTCGAGAGCATATATGAATGCGATTATAAACGTGGCCAAGATGAAAGAAGTGTGCTTAGACAGGATGATTGTTTCGTAACTATTACTGTTGTCCGGATATGGTATTTTGCTACCGAAAATAGGGAACTTTAATATGTTAAGAGTGAGGAATATTTGTTGTATGATGTACGGTTAGTAAGAATGTTGTTGAAAGAGTGAGTGATTATTTTTGTGGTTATTATCATTATTGTGTCGGATTTGTGCGAACCCACTAAGAGAGATATGCGTGATTTTATGTATATATGTATGTATGTATCTATTTTCGACATTTTCATAGCTAATTTCTGCCGTTACAAATCGCGTAAAAATAATTTTGCTTAATGATTGAGATGTATAATTTTATGGTGTGTCTCAAGATATGACGCGGTACACTGCAAAACAGCATGGTATTTACGGTCCTATGCGTCAGGGGAGGATTAGAAAAATTTGGTAAAACAATGTAGCGGTACTTTCTCAACATCCCGCTAATTAATATACCTGCTTCTATTTATAATTTGTGAAAATTTGTTGTAATGTTATATTCTTTGTTCTGTATTTCTTAAAATTCAAGTGAAACATTAAATTCCACATAAATATTTCGTATACTGGATTTTAAATATTTTGTTACAACCCTGTCATGTTACCCATCAAGCCGATTTAAGAAGCCATCCGCTGCGTAAGTCGAGGCAGGTACGTTTGCAAATATCTTGAAACAAACTATACTATATATACTATTTTTTACCTAAAATAATTAGGGAAGCAAATTACGAAAGTTTAATTTTACATGTTAAAGTCCTATTTTTCCGTGTTCGAGTCACCACCCTGTAGAAAGCGTGTAAAACAAAAATTGTTGCCAAATTTACTATCTACGGCGTTAGTTTACCATGGGTTAAGCGTTGTATACTTACTTAAATAGCAGTCTGTAGTCTGTAGTGAGTAAATGAAGTTGAAATTTATGAGATGAAGACTTATTAAACTTTGCTGTTTGGCACGCTTTGTTTTATTTTGACGTTGAGATATTCTTTATTATTCTTTGAAAGTTTTGTAGCTTACAGGAATTTTAAATAATGCACTAACGATGGAACATGTTTATATTAAAATAATGGCATATTTTAGTTGTGTGCTTTTCTTTGTCATTAATTTTATATACTTTATTTATATTCTCTACAACTACTAACATTTTAATGACTGTATAAAAGTAACAGTTTGTACATAAGTACAATCTTTATTATTTTACATGATTGTGCAATTGTATATTTAACATTTAAATTTATACATCTTTAACATATTAACATATATTATGTTTCAATATAACGATGTTCTTTAAAATATGAAAATTATTTGGAATTATAATTGAATATTGATGAAACTGCAGAATGTTATTTTATTAAATTTGAAGACTTTCTGGACTCCTTTTTCACTCATTTTAAAAATTGTCTATTGTCTTGTAACAAGTAAACAAAATATACTCTCCTTAATAGGTATGTAATACACAATTAATTGATTCAGAATTTTAAAGAAATTATTTAACACAACCTAAAAAAAAATCTTCCTCACGGTTTTTGTCAGTCAGTAAAATTCTGAACTTGGTAGGGAGTCTATAGCATAATTGTAATATTTCACAATAATAAGAAACACTGCTTCAAATAATTATTTAGAAAAATATTGTAGGTATGTATTTTAAATTATTTAAACTCTAAAGCAATATTTTAATTATTTTAAATATATGGCCGGGTGTACTTACCAATATGTAATTGGGAATTAAAGAAAAATGAAATTAAAATCAACATTTTTATACGAATAGTAGCTATTCGATTGGGACATTGTCGATTGAGAGGTTGTTATGGTATAACTAGCGAATGAAAGTTGACGTTTAGATTATTTTATAGATGTGGTTTTTTTTGAAAACATTTTTCTATATTTTATTTGAAAGGAAACTGACTCTTGTGTATTCCGTTCCAGAAGATTAGAATTGTACTAAATACCAGGAGGCATTTAAAATGACCTTAGCAACAGGAATCAGGAATGTATTTAAAAAATTTAATACCGCAAATTCTAGTTCGTTCGTCTCAGGTGTAAGCAACTCTCGAGTCGGAATTACTGTAAGAGGAAATTAAATATAATACTATTTCATAGAATTGCCAAACTAAATAATTTAAAAATCAAAATATTTTGTTATAGTCAACATAAACGAAAAATGTTTAAAATATTTTAAACGCACCCTTGTTTTGATATTCAGTTATCCTCTCGGTTACCCTAGTCCGCCATCTATTTTCAGCCAAACATGCAAAAAATTTATACCTGAATATTTCGTACAATTCTATTCTTCTCCAGGGTTTCAAAAGAAATCACATCTATAAAATAATTTAAAGGTCAACTTTAATTCGCTAGTCATACAATACCGCGCGATGCGGCATTCTCTCGAAATCGACAATGTCTATTTGCGCTCAAAACACACACACACACACACACACAAGATTTTTTCTACAATCATCACAATGGGGTCCTCTACCAATTTATTTGTTTCAAGTACATTAAACTAGTGCAGTGAAAAAGAGGATGTCCATTGGGAGCGTTCTCGCCAAATTTTTGCAGGTGGCAGCACAACTGTTCACACAATTTATTTTATATTTCATTTTAATTTATCTTTATTTTCCATTCTTCTTGAGCTATTGCTTCAATGTAATCTAAGCATTTTATACTTTCGTTTTTGTAAATGAATGCCCTATTTCATTTTCACAGCAGTGCGGCATTTTGTTTGATTATGTAATATACCGGAAGAGTAGTTATATATCAGATTGACTTGTGAAGGTGGTAAATGTGTAACTACAGTGCCATTAGTTCGTGACTAAACGTTTCCATTAAGAATGTAGACAAGTGACATTTCTCAACATTGTATAGTTAGAAATTTGAACAGCGAGCGTTTTTCTTTGTCGCGCATGAGCGGCAAAGTGACATTTTGCGTTGATAAAAGAGCGCAAATGTATACTTTGTATATAGACTGTAGAAAAAATATATTATATAAGTGTTTATTTTACTTTACTTTATGTGTAATTCTCAACTAAACTAACTAACCGGCCAATAGTGTACCATAAGTGTTGATTTGAGTTTATATGGATTACTATTTCCTAATTTCGTGCAAATGATTCACATTAGAATCATTTTTCATGGCTTCATCCTGTTATTAACACAAATAGTATTTACAATTAATGTTAACGATTTGGACTTATTAAGCAATTAAATATAAATACTAGTAGCACGTATTTGAAAATGAACGGATATCTGAAATTGGATCAAGGATTTTATACGAGTTGGAGTAACAATTCGTCAAGTACTGAACAACTTTACTTTTCAATAGATTGATATCTCAGTTCACGGTTACAAGTTTTCTAAACTACAACGTAACTTGCGACAGAAATAAATCAGCAGGAGTTTACCGCCAACTATATAGTTGTGTAGTTTGATTGGATTAATTTTGCTGTTTTTTTTTATTTTTGAAATAACTTTTATATATATGAAATAAAACTACATTTTGGTTTGCACTTCTTTGGGACACTTTTTAAAGCTCTTTTGAATGGCGATGCTCCATTTTATTTAAAACTATTGGACTTCGAATTTTGATGCCAAAGTTATAATATGACTAGCGAATGAAAATTGACGTTTAGATTATTTAATAGATGTGGTTTCTTTTGTAAACATTTCCCTATATTTGATTTGAAAGGAAACTTACCCTTATGTATTTCGTTGCAGATTAGAATTGTACTCAATACCAGGAGGTATTTAAAATGACCTTAGCAACAATTCTAGTTCGTTCGTCTCAGATGTAAGCAAACCTCGAGTCGAAATTACTGTTGAGAAAATTAAAAATAATCCAATTTCATAGAATTGCCAAACTAAATAGTTCAAAGATCAAAATATTTTGTTATAATCAACATATATGAAAAATGTTTAAAATATTTTAAACGCACTCCTGTTTCCATATTCCAGTTACCCAAGTCGGACATCTATTTTCAGCCAAACATAGTAATGTATTTCTGTGCTTTCCTAGACCAGTATTTAAATGGGTTCATGCAGAAATTTCATATCTGAATATTTCGTACAATTCTATTCTTCTCTAGGATTTCAAAAGAAAGCACATCTGTAAAATAATTTAATCGTCAACTTACATTCGCTAGTCATATCATACAAATTTATATGGACGCCATAATGAAAAATTACATTATTTTTTAGATTTCTAACGATGTATAATTTAATTTCGTTTATTTGTTTCAGACAGATATAAAAAATGTAACAATTATAAAATTTATAGGGTAAAAACAATGTTTGTGACAATGAAATATATACTTCTTCCCCTAAATTGAAATCAAATTTAGTTAGAAAAAGTATAATCTAAAACATATTTTAAGTACCCTTTCCAAAGCAGATTATTCTTGATGCAGATAATTTGTTTGTCCTAGAATTATTATTATAATTAAGATGCTGTTATAAAAATTCTTAATTTTACCAAAACTATTTTTGCAAATACCTACTTATAAGTGTTTGTCATTTTCATATTTTATTTTGTTCTTTTACAGCTGTTTCTTGAATTTTTTTGCATATTTAAAATGTATGATCTTTATCTTACATGAAAGTAAAATTATTTCCTACAAATGTTTTTCCATCTTTTACCACAAGAAATAGTTTTTTATTCGGTTTTTAAGCCTTTTATTTTAACTTGTTCAACAATTCTATTTCCACCAAAACAATTCCAAGCCATGTCCATGAATTTAAATAAATTTTAGGCATGGAACAGAAATTTTAATTCAATTAAATGAGAAAGTCGAAAATTTTAAACTTTGACCTTTCGGTCCAAAAGACATTTTGTAGCTTATATGGCTTAGTCTGCAACATAATTTCGTCCGTTTTGTAGGATTAGTAACTCCAAAAACAATTTTTAATTGCAACATAAAGTTAAATAAATGCTTTTCTTATCTTTTCGTTATGACAACGCTTATATACAAGCAGCCAGCGAATTTGAATTAGGCAGTTTAATTAATTGGAATAGTATAGTTTTTTGTCTAACTAATTAGATTTTATGCATAACATTAGTGTTTCAAACTGCTAGTCATTATATTTAACTTAACTGAATCTGTTTACTGTATTTCAAAAGTTTCGAAGACTTTTCCAGTAATTACATAACACAAAGAGTTACTTTTCATTGACTGTTACTAATATAAGGAAATGCCATGGGTAAAAAGATGATTTCACTTTAAAATTATCTAATTCCCTGCCTATTCTTTAAAGAGAAAAGACAATAACAATTAAAAGAGAAAAGTCAGTCCTTCTAATAACTGTTTTACGTGTAGTAAACAGATAATAAAGTACACATTTTACCCACGAAGTGAAAATGTGTAGGTAGGAAAGGTTAAGCAACACATCAACTAAACCAACGTTACCTTATACACAGTGAAAGGTTCGTTACGTGCCAGCACTTTAAATGATTTTCAACTATGTTCCTTGTACTAATTTACTTACAGTAAAGAAGATGTCAGGTTTCGAAACCCAAATTTGTTAAATGAAATTATCTGTCAATGAGAGGCATTTAAGTTAAATATAGACTTCATATATCATCAATATTATTCGTGTTTGACTTGGAACGATAACGGACCTTCAGAAGCGACCTTGACATTAAAATTCTGCGTTCTATTTCCATGCTTTACAAATAGAAACAGAATCTATGAACCAAGTTTTTTTTGCAGTAAAAATGGTACAAGTAAGGACAGTTTACCAATTTAAAAAAATCTGATGTGGACACCACACGACTTCCTTGTACGCAAGACCAATATGAAGATGAAGTATAGACTCAATTATAAAACTGCACGTATTTGACGTAATTTGACATTAACATCTATTTTTTTTTTGTTATTTTTTGTCCTAATCCGTGGCAAGCTTCATTACAAAAACCAAAAAGTATATAAGTTTTAAATTTACATATCTCGCTTATACAAAGGGCTAATTTAATAATACTTGATGTGCTAGACGCAGAATTTAATTCTCTAAAACTCTTATTTGAATCATTTATTTTTAAATCAAAATGAAACCATTTTATTCAAGAAAAACTGTTAACAACTTCAGGTAATATATCACTTCCGGTTAGCCTGTTTTAACCAAATTCTGTTATGTTATTTCAATTGATATAAAAGTTTTATATAGTAAATTTGAAAAGTTTTGGATTATATTTTAATATAGTTTTTCATTAAAATCTATTATAGGCTTCAAATATAGTACCTTTTCTGGAAATTATGTAATGACCAAAAAGGGAGGTGCACAACTAGATGTTATAGAAGTCCTAAATACAAAATTTCAACTTTCTACGGCTTACCGTTTTTGAGTTATGCGAGATATGTACGTACAGACGTCACGACGAAATTAGTCAGAATGGATTCAGGGATGGCCAAAATGGATATTTCCGTTAAAATCTGGAAACCGAAATTTTTCGCGAATACAATACTTGCTTTACTTCGTACAAGGAAGTAAAAATAAGATTTGAAAATTATTTTGACGTATCAAAATTTTTTAGTCATTTTTAAAGTGTGATTCACATCACTTACCGATTAGTAGGTGCGTTAAGCGAAATTTATAACCGAAAGTGAAATTAATGTTAATATTCCGTACTCATCTGTAACGACTATAAATTTACCGGTAAGACCTGTAAACAATAAATTTAGTATTCTGTGTACAGTTATAAATTACATTATGTCTATAAAGTTTTGCCGATGTCATTAGTTTTCCAATGCTCTCTAGATGTCATCAACGTTTAATATTTCAACGGTTTAATTTTGTTGTATAAAAATTCGAAAAGGTAATATGAATTACGTTAGGAGTATGTATATTACGGTACAAATTCCAAGTATTACTAAATAAATTTATGGAGGTGATCTATGTACCTACTTGTATACCGGGTGACACTGAAAAACGGGCCACTCAAAATATTTATTTATAATTATATTTAATTTTCTTTATATAAATTTGCAAACTAGGCTTAGGGGCTCACAAATCATAGTAACGCATGGTAACGCTTCCAAATTAACCGGAAGTGACATAAACTCTCATATTTCAGACATGACACCCTATATATTTTTGTATATTTAGAATCTACGTATAATTACTAATTCAAAAAAATATGCTTGAAGTGAATTTTTATTGAAGAAATAAATAACAAAAATGTAAGAGATTATTATGACTAATGAACCTGGTTACCCATGATATCAAGTAGGCTGTGAAAACAGTTGAGATAATTGTTTAATGTAATAAAGTTATTACTTGTCATTTAATTTTTTGGCATTATTATTATTATTATCAATTTGCTTTCACAGCTTACCTGATTAAAAGTAAAATAAATACAATGAGCTACCTGACACGAACACAATGGGGTCCTCAACTTTAATTTTGTTGTTATTTTAAATGAAGTTCGTTTAATTTTTCTCGTACCAGTTTCTAAAGTAGGCTGCGCGAGAAAGATGGTAATAGTTGTGACGAAGAAGTACAGATGCTTAAAATCTCAAATATTTTAAAAACTAACATTTTTCAACAATCAATATAACTAAGATTTTACTCAATTTTCTGTTATGGTAGATCATGAACTTGTTCGTTCTAGCATTAAAAAAAAATGTCAATTAGATGGATCAAAAACATCATCTCTACTCATTTTGAAGGCGTTTGTCCATATTTTGAAAAAAGAATCTAGTTTTGCTATACTTAAGATTTTTGTATTCGTTGTAGTATTTTCGTTCGTTCTAAGGATGACAATCTCTCTTTCATTAGAAGCCGATTTTAGTATACCAGTTTGTAAACAGCATAAATATTTAAAAGAATAGGCCTTGCTTCTCCCGTAAATCATACAGTAATATGTTGTGTATTTATTAAGTTCTCGCCTAATTAAACAATATACCAGACACATAGTAATGTTAATTTTCTTTACCGGTTTCAGGATATTAATCCATTGTTTACAAAAGTTGGCTGGAAACTAAGTAATAACTGTATCTGTATGATAATATTATTACCATACTGACTTGTCAACATCACGGTCTACAAAATGAAAATAAAATAAAATGAAAGTATAATGCTCTTCATTAATACATACAGATAACGTTAGTGTATCGTTCTAAATACAGTTTACTTTATTCTAAAATAATAAACATGAGGAATAAAGCACATAATTTGAATATTTGTCATATTGACATATGTCAAAAAAATTGTTCTGTTAACCATAGCATTCTGAAAGTAGCATTAACGAAAGAATTTCAAAATAGTTATTTGTATATCAAGGCCGCGAAATCACTCTTTAGCGTACCAAGAGAAAAATTGTCGCCGAGGCCACTTGCGGCCGAGGCAAGACAATCTCGAGGGCGCTAAAGGATTTCGCGGACAAGGTGTACACAATATTTTTTGTGCAACCGTAAAAAATATGTAATTACAAATTTTATTAATTTTAAACAGTTTCATTGTAAATATAAAGTTAGCCTTCAAGGTGGCCATGGGATTGACATTTAATAAACAAAACCATGCAATTCTCAAGTGTCAAAGTGATTGTTTACCTAATTTCGCAGCCGCTACCATGACAACGGCCGCGAAATTCATTTTGCGGCCGTTACCATAACAACGGTCGCGAAATCCAATTTCGCGGCCTGTATTGCGGCTGCGAAATGCTTATTTCGCGTCCGGTTGCACAAAATTTATTAATATAGTCTTCATTTTCTGAAACCGTTAAACTATTGAACAAACCACGGATGTTATGAATCATAACAAGCCCTAGATGTCTTAAAATCTTCACTTTACGAGCTCGGATTTCAAAATGACATCTGCGGCAGTTATGATATACATAACATTCCTATGTATGTTAATAGCTATAACGTACCTTCTACAAAACATCTTGCTTGAGGTTGGATTTGCATTTAGAAATCTAACTTCAGAAGTAGTTATCCTTATTTTCGCTTAAATATAACGTTTTATTTTTTAAAAAAATGCTTAACTTATTAAAATACCTTTTATTCAAGATTATTTGGTTGGTTTTTTGTATAATAATTTTACAGAAATGTGTTATATTTGCAAAATTTCACAACATGCTTGCAAAAGTAATCCAAATGACGAAGAGAACTAAATCAAACGCACGTGTAGTTGGCGACAGTGCTGCCACCAACGGTCGTCTCAGTTGCTTATAGGTCAGGGATGGCGAACCTTTACGTATCAACGTACCATTTTTCTAAAGAAATGTTTAATGAAGTCATAGACGTGCCATCAAATAATTTTGGCTTTGTGATTGTTGGGAAAATAATAATAATAAAAAATACTATCAACTCAAAACTCTTTATTTACTACAAAAAAATAGGAACATTTTGCAATGTTTCAATTATACGCGTAATTAAAATGAAAGTAAAATTAGTGTGACTTCTTTTGTTGCAGATTAGATGACAAATAACATATGTTAGGGTTGTAAGATGTTACTTTTAGCAGAATGCTTGCCTACCTGGTGTCATCTGTCATCTTTAATGTTATTCATCTCTGAAAATAATGACTCGCAGGCATAGGTTGATGAAAATATTGTTAAAATAGCATGAGCCAGATTCTTCAAACAATTAAATGTGTCTGGTAACGCATTCCATGTTTCCAAAATTTTGTTATTAGCATTTTCACTTATATTACTTGTCAATCTTTCTGTTTCAATTAATTCTAACTCTTTCCTAGTTTCAATAAATTTTTGAATCTATGTTGAACTAGACTGAAAATCAATCAGCTGCATTTTAAATTCTTCAATTTCCAACCAATCGAATTGAGACAAATTCAGTTTATCAAATGACTTCACATCAGGGTACATAATAAACTTGAGTATTTCCGATAATTCTTTGAACTGAGAAAATCTCGCTGAAAATTCCTTGATTGAAGAATCAATCACACAAATAAATTCTTCAGTATCTTGGTCTTCGTCTGGTTTCTCATGTATTTCTAAATCGTCGATATATTTTTTCAAATCGCAGCCCGCGCACTGCACCCGAACATTCCGTAGCGTAGGGATCGCTCGCGTTCGCTCGTCATATAATACCTACTTCACACTTTTTTTCGTAGTGCATCATAATGAATTTTGTGATCAGTGACGTGCCCAAAATATTGTGTCGCGTGCCATTAATAGCACGCGTGCCATTGGTTCGCCATCCCTGTTATAGGTAATTTGAAATTGTTTGAGAAACACTGGAGTTTTGTGCTATTGATGATAATAACAATAATTTTATATTCTAAACGACCGTACTCATTGTTCCTTTATTATAATATTATGTTGTATTGAAGCATTTTACTTAACTTAATGTGCATCATATGAAGCAGTCTTCCGTGTTCGTAGACAGATCTCCGTAAATGATACACTTTATCGTAGGTTATGCCCTGCAATCTATCTTATCATCCTGAATCGTACTCACGTTATTTACAGTTACTTTTCCTAGCAAACAAAGTTCTGAGTTCAACTCTGCTTCCAATTCTCCGTGCACAAGAAAGAAAAAATTGCGCGAGGCATAAAGAGAGTTATGAAAACTTCCTCATGGTGATTCTGTTTGGGGAATGAGACAGCATTGTGAGGTTAGGGAAAGTGCTGGAATTTTTGCGGCAACACTTTCAAGGTTAATTGCTCGCAGCCAGACTTGAAAACTTAAGAAATGTTCTCATGAATTTGAGAACTTGCTTTCAACTTTGATATCGTTTACTTTAATTTAAATTAAAAGTATTTCAGATGCAGAATTAATTGTCGAGAATGTTGAACAGGAATTTAATTATCGCTTTTCATTGGGTTACTACCAAACAAAAAGATTTAACTGAGGTACATTCGATTCACATTAAATACAAATTAAGAAGATACATATTAACATTTATGGATGACGACATTTATATTTCATTTTTGTTGTTCTCAGCGCAAATTTTGTTGGCAGATATTTACTTTGCATCTAGCAGTTAATATTTATTTCCCTACCATCGTGCGGGAAATATATGTTCTCAAACTCAAAATGAGTGTGAAAAATACACAATTCAAATAATTAAATCATAAAATTTTTGTTTCGTTTTCATTAAAGCTATTGTTATGATTGCTCAAATATCATGTGGCTATATGCCAATGTCAAAAATTTTGAATACATTTCAAAATGTGATTCTGAAGCTCAATGCAAATTTTAAAACTTCCCGCATTTATTTCTACAATAAGTTTTATTGGGAAATTAATTGTTTAGCAAAGATGTTTATGTATCTTGTGCCTCTTTAAAAGTAGGTATTCCAAATAATACACTGAAACGAGTGTTTTGCACTATTATCTCTATTTCGTCTTTCAAAATTCATAATTACTTTACAATTTTAAGAGAAATAGTTGATAAAATAATTAGGTTGGTCACAATGACTTGTGTTTTTTTGTCTTGTATTTTGTGTTCGTTTTAACATTAATGGTAGTACTAGAATATTGAATTTATTCTACGAGGCGATACCGAGGAGAATAAACCATATGAGTAATAAAAAGATACGTAAGTACTGAGGTATACATTTTTTTTCTCGAAATCGTTAAATTATTAATTAAAAACATAAATAAATAGCATTATGTTATATATTTATAGGCGGTGTGCACAAAAGTAGTCAGCGCCGACAGCGGACAAAAATTACAAAAAGGTTACTCATTGAAACATAGCAAGATTATGTTTTCTGTCAAAATAATTTTGCAATTTCCATTTTATAAAATATGTGCAATGAATGCAAATGATAGGACGTCAAATATTATGTGATGTAGTGGGAGATGTAATAATTCTTACAAAATTGAAGTATCAAATTTAATAAATTTCTTAAAAAAATTATATGAGGAACAGATGTTTAAGAAAATAACTTTTCAACAGATATCTTCTACTAACATGAAAAATTCTTTTAGGTATACATATTTTCTTATTGTAAAAGATACTTATCGAATGAATAAAATTCAAACAATAGTCGTTTGATTGCAATAATGAATTATATAAAAATGTGTTTCTGGAGTTACTATTTGAACAAGATATAATACAAGAAGCAGAAAATTGTTAAAATTGTATAATACTGGCAGATGTATGAAATAAAAGTCTATTTTTGACAAAATTTGTCTATTTATTATAGTTTTTGTACATGTAATGTTAATTTTAAAGATAGAAATTCACATGGTTCATATTTTTCGTGTATTTTCTTTTTCGAGCTTGTGCAACTGATTCCACTTAGAGCCTGATATATTTTCAATAAAGAATCTTCTTCATTTATTGCGAATATAAAAGAAAGATGCTATTATCATCCACTGATATCGTGATATGTAGAAACTTTCTTCTTTCCAATCATTCAAGTTTTCCAACTTTTTAATCTCAATTACCATGTATTGTGCATCTTGTAACATTTAACTAATATTATAAATTATAATATAAATTTAAATATGATAAAATCGTTTACAGAAACCACACATGAGAAAAATTATATTTTCTGCAACAGTACTTCGCTGGTATTTTGACTTTTTTGAATTAGTCACATCACATACATAGCATTTTAAATATTTTCTTTATTCATTTCAATATACTATGATATATAATATTCATATACAATAGCAACAAGTCAAAATAAAATTGTAAATTGTATCACTTTCTTGAAATGTCAAAATTGATTCGGTCATCAAAAACGCCAATGTATCCGTTAGACGCGCTGACGCTGAAAATGTGCACATCGCTTATATGTATTTTTTTTACAGGTTAGATATTTAGGTTGATTAAAATTTGACAGGTGAGTATGTAAAATTAAATTTTGGCATAAGAGTCTTTAAAGTTTTACTTTATCTACTATTTTGGCTAATTTGCGGAGTAATATCGTGTACTTAATGTTAATTTCGGAAAAAAGTATTTTTTTATGTATTAGATTTGTATTAAAAGCGTAAATTTTTCTGTAAATAAAACTGCCACATCAGCTATTACTACAATGCAAAATACAGGTAATGATAATAAAATATAAAGTTTCTTTTATCAGAATTTTAGTCTATTTCTCCTTTGTTTAGTGTAAATTACTTTACATATAATGAGATGATTAGGCTCAATTTTCCATCATTATCTGGTTCACGAAACAGAGAGATTCCTTACACTTTTCCTGACATTTTGGAAACCTTTTGAAATGGAATTCATGATATGAAAAATTGTAAAACTCGTATCCGACCGCTCAAGGCATGAACGAACAAAAGCAGTTTACAACAAAACCAGAACATTGTTCAGAATTACGAAAATTGTAGAAATTTTTGTATCCGTCCACTCACACTGCGAAGGCTGAATGTGAAAGTTATAATTAATTTCGGAATGATAACGAAAACGATTCTGGAAATATTCCAATGTTGCTGTTGCTGTGCTTTGCGTTACAAAATAAAATGCGGACATTTTACTGAATCATCATTAAGGTTAGTCATCTGTAAAATTGCGTTAGTTTACTTTGTGCAATGGGAATCTTATTGAGAGATGAAAATCAAGTTTGTATCTCAATTAAACTAAATGATTGCAGTGTAACTGCAAGATAGTTTCTGTTTTCTCTACACAAATGTTTACGAGTTTATTGAAGCAAGTAAATAACTTGGAAATTGTGCAGACCACTTTATCAAATTGCTGATTTATTTACTTTAATAATGGAATGTTTCCAAGCAATACCTTTCTTTCGAAATATTGATTATTTTCAATAATATTTAGCGATAGTTTGCACATTCCATTGTATATTTGGAAACATATATCTATAGATAACCAAGTTTTGACTAAAAATGGCCCATTTCTTTATAACTGGGGTTAAACCCACTTTGTCATTTTGGTCGCGAACAAACAGTAGCTCACACTGATTTAGAGAAAGAATGCACCAGAGAAGATCTGGTGGAAGGTTGTAGCAACACGTTGCTGTCAAGTCTTTGCGGACAGTTTCCGTCTGTAGCGAAGGAGGAATTTTCAAAAATACATCGTCTCCGTATGGAGGACAACGCAACAGGCCTCACATCATCATCATTATGTAAAATCTGTCCTCCAACCGATCTCAACGTAAATGTTGTCCCCAAGCTAATCTGTCCTGCGCGTCCCTCTTTAGCCTTCCGTAATTTTGTCCGTCCTTAATTTCCGTTAACATTTCAAATTTTCTTCGCCCTTTTTCCCTTCTTCCAAATAATTTCCCTTCAATAATAATTTTAACAGACCAAGTGAATTATAAATATAGTACACGCAATTTAATTTAATAAATTTAATTTAATAAATCTTTACTTTTCATTTAAAATGAAGACTTTCCAACATTATAACGTAATTTTAAATTAAACTTTTAGTTAAAGATTAAAAATTTAACGATATAACTGTAACATAAATCGATATATTGATTTCATATGCTTTATTAATATTGGGTAACATAGCTTTTATTGTAAATTACTAATGTAATTTCTTTAGACAATATAACTATTATTCGTTTAAATTTTTTTCAGTTTTTTTTTGTTGGTAAAAGTATTTCAAATTACATTAAAAAATAAAATGGTTTACAAAACATATCTTGTTATGTTTCATTAGAACGAAAAATGTCTGTAATATTAATAAAAATTGGCGATAATTTACGTTAGTTATTATTTGTATCATAATTTAACTAAATAAAATGAAATTAAAGCGGGTGGGCCAACTCCATTGAGACGGAGCTTAAGGGCATATAGTACTGACCAAAATAAGTAAAAAAGCTTCAGATTTTCAACTGTTCCAGAGAAAGGCGAAAAATCGAAAAAACTGACAACATTTAACATAGTACAATTATTTTATTTTTTAAAAAATAACAAAAGCACATCTTAGATGACCTCTGAAAGATAAACAAAAAATCCCATTTAATTAAAGTCGTAACTCTTATAGTTTTCGAGATAGCAGACGTAAACCCCGTAAAAACTCAAATCTCGGAAACTATGGAAGATCTGACCCATGTTGATTAAGCTTTTTAACTCATTTTAATCAGCACTATGCCCTTAAATTTTTTTACAGCATTTTTGAAACACCCTATATATATATATATATATATATATATATATATACAGGGTGTTTCATAATATATGCGCAGGACTTCAGGATGTGATAGCTCGTCCAAAAATATAAAAAAAAGTTTCTCGTAATAAGCCATGTTTTGTGCGGTTTTTTTAAAGTCATAATTAAAGAAGATTTTGAAGGGGTAGTGGGTGTTTTTCTCCCCAACTTCTACGCCACTAGAAAAAGTACAGTTTTGAGCCGCCGATTTGAACCGCCAATGTTTTCTACACAAAAAGGTACTCTTGGTCATAAGCTCTAAAGTTGACCGTTTTCGAGAAAAATCAACTTTTATGTTGAAAAACATACTTGATAACGTTTGAATAAATTTTGTTTAATTAGGAAAAAAAAAATTATTTCAAACAATTGACCATGTTTTTCAACATAAAAGTTGATTTTTCTCGAAAACGGTCAACTTTAGAGCTTATGACCAAGAGTACCTTTTTTGTGTAGAAAACATTGGTGGTTTAAATGGGCAGCTCAAAACTGTACTTTTTCCAGTGGCGTAGAAGTTGGGGAAAAACACCCACTACCCCTTCAAAATCTTCACCAATTATAAATTTAAAAAAAAATCCGCACAAAACATAGCTTATTATGAGACTTTTTTTCATATTTTTGGACGAGCTATCACATCCTGAAGTCCTGCGCATATATTATGAAACACCCTGTATATATATATATATATATATATATATATATATATATATATATATATATATATATATATATAATTCTAACTTTTGAAATGTACCTGCATCTGTTGAATTGTGAATATTATCGTTTGTATTTCTTACTTATCTAGGTTTTATTTTCTTGGAATCGCGTGGTTGTGTGCGTGACCGGTTATGATTCGGATGTCCCGGATTCGATTCCAATCGATGTCAACCTTAAACTTGAAAATTACGAGTATATATTTCCAATTTTCAAGTAGCATGAAAGTGATAAATGTAGTGCTCTCTCCTCTCCATAAAAGCTTTTATATATTTTATCCATCCTTATCATGAAAGTGTTGTTTTAGTAACGAGATTTCAACTTACCACGAAATACATAAAATAATAACGCGTTTGGAAGTTATTCACGCTATCTGAAATATTTCTCTCTTCCTTGGCATATTCTAACATGCTGTGGTATTTATAATAATTAGGGTATGATCCCTTCTATCCCTGCAATATCCGCTCTGTGTTCTCTGCTCTCTCGTAAGAATGATAGCGGTTAGGTCTGCGGAAAGAGCAAATATAAGATTAGCCGCGTTCATTACGTTTACGCGTACTGATAAATCTTGCGTTAATTAACATCTGGCTGAAAGCGCCGGAGAAGGCGACTTGATCACAATCGTCAACCCTTCCAAGTCGTACGTGGAGATAAGTTAGGAAGGGATAGCAAAGGTTAAGGTTACGGAATAAGATTGATTATGCTTGGTTTCTTACTAATTTCAACTCTAATTTCTATTAGTTGAATTTAGTTGACAGATAAAATCATTACTAGTAAAAACGACATGAAAATAAAACTATTTTTGAATTAAGCCAATATTCTTTGGGGTTACCGCAGAATTTTGCTGCGTTCTTAAGGAATCTCTAGCATTTGAGTAGATTCTAAACTAGTAAGATAGACGGTGATATTTTTGGTTTAACAGTTGCAAGGAACAATAAACTTAATATCGTGCGACATATCACTATACTGAGCGTCCCAAGCAAATCTTGGCATAGCATTTTTACGTCCGATATTACTTTTCTTTTTACCTCCCGCTACCCTTGGTAATCGCATATCGAGATTATGGTAAATGACCACGTTTTAAGGTCTCTAGAATCCAATTTTAACATTTTCACGATGATGTCTGTGTGTATGTGCGTGTGGATCCTCCACTCTAACTCATATACTATCATTCAGAAAATTTTGAAACCTTGTATTTCGAACTTTTTCTGTAATGGAAAGAGCCCATTAGATTTTGTTGAAAATCGGATAACCGGAAATGGCACTTTACTAGAAGCTCAAAATAGTTTTTCTTCGAAAAATACCTTTAAATGTTATTTTTTTGAGATTAATGCTATTATAAAAATTAAAGATTATTAAATTTTCTATAGATTTGCATTAATACTGTTTCTATATATTTTATGGATGAATTTATAAAATTATATATATATATATATATATATATATATATATATATATATATATATATATAATTTAAATCCCAGAGCATCCGCTTTAAACAAACAAAACGCAGTTTTTCAAATGTATGTAACTGGCAGATAAATGTCACTATCAAAGAACTAATCATTTCAAAATAATATTAGTAACGTTTTAAAAAGAAAAAAGGAAATAGAACAATAGAAAAGGAATTCAATACAGTTTCCAGCATAAGTAATTATGTATTTAGGTTAATAAAAATTAACGATTCAAAAAAATGTTTAAGCCAATCCTCACTTTTTGATTAGTGAATTCTATTCTATCCCGGTATTTAAAATTTAATCTTCATTTTATTATAGCTCCAGTGGATCAATGGTTAGAGCAACGCCTGATGTCATGAGTGCCCTCGGGGCTCTGGGTTCGAATCCCACTAAGGCATGGAAGTGTGTGAATGTGAACCCAGTCTGTAATTGGGATTTAATCCTGTTGAGGGGTTTAAAAAAAGGTAGTAACTTGGATTAGATTAGACTATATTTTAAGATATAAACTGTCAAAATTAGAGTAAAATTCGCTAATCCAAAAATAAGGATTGACTTTATCTTTTTTTGTGACTCGGGCTGTAATGGCGGGAGGTATCGTATTGGCCACACCAGATTTTTTAAATATTATCTGTCCCGCCTTACATAGAAATTGAAAAAAAATTTTTTTTGGTAACTGAATAAACTTAATTTAAAGGCAGGGTAAAAACAAATCTAATGTGTAATTATTTTTAAAAAATGAACATCGAGCAATTATCAAACACCATTTGACAAATAAGCAATGGTCATTTTTTTGAATAGTATCATACTAGATACAATTTTATCATTTAACGTGACTTCAAATTAAGTTTACTTAGTTTGGTGTAGTCCCTTTCGTACTATTCGCGATTCAAGAAAAATGTTCGCCAGCCCATGAAGCTCTTAAAAATGACGTCACTATGCGGCCAGCATGTCGTATGGCCGATGTTATAATAACATGTAAACGTCAAATTGACTAATTCTGCTTTAAAAGCTATTAGTGTTCACAAAGCAAAAATATTTATTTCATTTTTATCTCCTTCAACGAATTCTTACTTCCTTGTACATAGTAAAGAAAGTATTGCAATCACGAAAAATTTGGGTTTTCAGATTTCAACGGAAATATCCATTTTGACCACCCTGAATCCATTTTCACTAATTTCGTCGTGACGTCTATATGTACGTACGTACGTACATATCTCGCTGAACTCAAAAACGGTAAGCCATAAAGTTGAAAGTTTTAGAAATAAACGCTTCAAATAAAAGTTTTAGAGAATTAAATTCTGCGTCTAGCACATTAAGTATTATTAAATTAGCCCTTTGTATAAGCGAGATAAGTAAATTTAAAAATAATATACTTTTTTGTTTCTGTAATAAAGCTTGCTATGTTTAATGTCAAATTACGTCAAATACGTGCAATTTTATAATTGGGTCTATACTTCATATTGGTCTTGCGTACAAGGAAGTCGTGTGGTGTCCACATCAGATTTTTTCCACATGTAATTATGTGTTCGGAATCAATAATTTCTTCTTCACTATAACTTCGAAACTTCGGGACTCAGCCGTTGCTTTTAAATATCAAAAATTTCCTTTAATTTCACTTTCATTGAATATAACAAAATAATAAACTGTCTTAAACATAGCTGTTTACATACACACGACTATGTTAGTTTTTAGTTCATCTGTCATTTGGATAGACTGCATTGTAATGTCGCCAAACATGGCGACAAAACTAATTTGAATCGCGAATATTATTGGATTTTACCACCAACTTCCACATCTACTGCGTAGTTACGAAGTCACGTTTTAATCTTGAGGTAAAATATCTAAAATTGTCGTTCACCTTTAAACTACATCACTTCCTTAAAAACAAGTTAAAAAACGTGTTATTTTCTTGAAATAACAATGTTATGACGAAAAGGAAAAAAAATACTTGTCTTCTATTTTTATTTACTCTATATTATTTATTAATTTAAATAACTTCACACCATCCGACCACAAAAATCTGATCAATGCTCATTTGTATTCTCTTTTTTTCACGCTAATCCATCTACATCTTCTGTAATAATGTGTGTTGCCTACTAAATATTTATAGAATTGAGGATTAGAACCCAAAAATGATTCTGGGCGCCTATTTTGTTACTAGAAAGCGATAACGAATACCAATTCAGATGGAATACGAACCCCCCACCACTGTAAAGGTAGCCATTTTGCACTGAATTAGCAATTCGAGATGTCTGGAGCACTCGAATAGCGTATTCCATTGTAGAATAAGATTTTCAGTGACATTTATTAGAAATTTCATTCGATCATCGTCTTTCAGGACGAAGATTATAAATAATACTTTTAGCAGGATGGCTCGTTTATTTATTTCCGTTTATTGTGAGGAAATTATGAAAAGAAATATTGCTCAAAATTTAAAGATAAAGAGAAGAAGATTAAAGACACGATGATCCTTTTAAACTACCATCGGAAGAATTTGAGAGCAAATATTGGTAAATTTATAAACAAAACTGCGTGGTAATGTTAACATTTCAAGACCAGCAGATTATTTTACACAATTCGATAGAATGCGTGAATCTGAATAGAAAATTAAGATGGCGCGCTTGCCATATTGAATTCATATTCGTTATCGCTTTCTAGTTACAAAAAAATCTGATGTGGCCAGCACATAACCTCTCGCCAGATATTTTACCTGGTTGTACGCACAAAACGAAAAATACTTTTTAAATACAAATACATATATTCATGTCTCACTACAAAATAATTATTTTAATATAAATTATGTACAATACATACATTTTCTTTATATTCAATATCCTGAATTTTTTTTCTACTTTCCTTTTCTTTTTCTTTTATTCGTCATTTTTCGCAAATTCCTTTTATATTCTTTTGTAGGTATATTCTTTTGCGTTGTTGACTTTTTATTTATTTTCATAATCTTCATAATGATGTACGAATATTTTTGACAGTGGCATACAAATATTTTTGACAGTGACATTTATGTGTGAATTACAAACATTTGAATTTTTTTCCCTTGAAGTAGTTTGATCTAAGAATTTTTACATCAAATTATTTTATATGCATTTCTTTATCTTTGAATCTATAGAAGATATAATAATGAATTTATATTTATCGAATAAAGAATTTAACGTTCTTTAATATAAGTATTTACATAAATTTTTGATAAATAATATTTAGATGTTTTTTTTCTTGTAACTACTACTTCCGGTTGTCCAATTGTTACCAAAACTGACTCGACTCTTCCCATTATTGTTAGATTGAGGAATCCGTAGTTAAAAATGTCTTAAGTCTTATAGTATTTGAGAAATCGTGAATCCAACATCCACACACACATCCACACACACATCCACACGCACATACGGACATCGTCGTAAAAATGTTATAATCGGATTCCAAGGACCTTAAAACGTACTTATTCACTAAAATCTGGATATGCGATTTTTAACATGAATACAATACCTCTCTTAGCGAGAGGTAATAGTGGCCCTGCTCTTTTTTAAATGATTTTGCCCGTTGTGGAAGGTAAAGTTCTGGAATACTTCCATATTTTTACAGCAGCTGGAAAATTCGGATGATAAACAGTATCACGGAGAGTTACATGAGGAAGGGTTGTAGTCCTCTGGGACAAGTTTAACGACCGTAGTGCACTGTTCGTACTTTAACGCATATAAAAGAATGATAGAGGTGATAAGAGTTATTAGTAGCAACGAAAGAAGATTGAGAGATTACGTTTGCTAGACTTTGAACGAAAACAAAAACAAAAATAGCATGCTATTAAAGCAGAGATTTTCAAATCTCTTCAGTAATAAGCATTAAATGTAACAACAGGCAAAAATATAAAAGCGTAATCTCGTTGCATGTTCTAATAGGAGCAGAGAAATGTCAGGTTTAATCTACTCAAGTTCAATCATACGGAGTGTTAAATAAAATTATGATTGAAATGAGCTTCGATTTATGTTGGCCGAGTTCTATTTCGGCCGATATATACTACGTTTACATGCAGTTTTGAAAATGGTTTCAGTTTTCAGTCAAAATTACGCGAAACTGTTTACATGTAATTTTCAAAACAGGTTTACAGATTGATTTGAAAACAGTTTCGACGCATGCGCATTTGGCTGATATAAGTGACAAACTCTCTTCACTCCAAATTCTTCGTTTTGCTATTATTCCAATTACTTTTTCTACTATGTACCACTACGCACTAAAATTACACAACTGTCAGTTTATTTGTAGGTTTGTACGCATGCGAAATATCGAAACTGAATTTTAAGTGTTTACATGAGTAGTTTTGAAACTAGTTTTCAAGTCAAACCCATGAATTTTAGTTTTGGTTTGAGATAACTCAAAACTGTTTTGACACTGTATACATGGCGTTTTCAAAACTAGAAACGTTTTGAAAACTGCATGCAAACTCAGTAATAGATAGGTGTACGCATTAAAATGCTGTTGAATGTATATCGTCCGAACCATATTGGTTCGATATATATATATATATATATATATATATATATATATATATATATATATATATATATATATATATATATATATATATATTTGTAAAACAACCAATGTTCCAGTTATTAATCACACTCAGACAAGACAATTAGAAAGTTGTCTGTTTTTAATTCTCTGGGCGATTTAGGGTGACCGCGTGCCTGAGTGTCTGGTCGTGAATCTGGGGAACCGAGTTCGATCCCGACCGACGCCAAATATTTCAAAATTTAAATGACACAAAATTGACGCCAGTAACGAGTGCCCGTGAGATGACGCCTGGTAAACGCCCGCACGGTACAAATATGTCATTGTCATTACCGAAATCTGAAATCTGCGTACAAAGCAGATTGGCAAATCTATCAATGGGTAATATGCTATGATAATATATTTATATTTATTTATTTAACAATATTAAATTTAAAATTCACTGACATTTTCATGAAGTTCACTGACGACATTAAATTTTTTCCAGAACATGATTTCTTATAATTATATTACTTGCTGCTAGGTACATTTTGTTATTTTTAAGCAATCCTATTTTCAAATCATGACAAAGTATTCAATAGTAATTTTCGATATCAATAGGACATAGACATTATTAACGAACGTATTGTGATTTAGGTAATGAAAATGTAGGTGAAAGCGTTTAGCAGATGTCACATTAAAGTTCTTGCCAGACAGTTGATACTTTTGAGCAGGGCCGGATTGGGAAGATTCTGCGGTCCGGGAAAATACTAGCATTATCGGCCTCCTTTCCAATTAAAAAAAAAAAACATTTATAATTATATTGCCACAAAGTAATAAATTAGTTTTGGTGTTGGTTCATACGAATTTTGTGCCTACATAGAAATTGAACAGTTATAAAAGATGTTGAAATATAAAAAAAACCGCTCCTACAAATAGTATTTAAAATATAGAACATTCTGTAGTGAAGAAAATAACATTAGGTTCGTTTAAAAATTGTAGACAATATTAAATTCTGAAGCAAAAAAATATCTGATGAAACCTAATCTTGAAAACGAAGAAAATAAAGCATTGAAAGATAACACAACCACGATTCTACCCGCAGATAATGGAAATGTTACAGTAATATTGGATTCCAATTTATATGATCAGAAAATATAAGAGCTTTTGAATCAAGGAAATTATTAGAAACTTGGAAAACATTCTACTACGTCTATAGAAAACAAAGTGTACCGTGCTCTTAAGAAACATAAAGAATTATATTCCGTTTAGAACAAGAACAGATCTCACTCCATATTTTAGCAAGCTTCCACAGCTGTACGGGGGGGCTTCGAAAAATCCATAAGAATGATTTAAGCATGGCCTGAAGAAGATATCAACTTAAAAGATAGAACCAACTTGCCTCTTGATGGTATTATGGAAATTTTGCAGCGCTGCCTACAGAACTCATATTTCCAAGAAAAAGATAGATATTTTGTACAAGAAGATGGTTTGCTGATTGTATCTTCTCAGTTATAGCCAATTTATACATGATTTTTTTTGAAGAATTAGCACTAGATACAGCAAGTATAAGACCTAAACTTTGGCTTAAAAATGTCGATGATACTTTACATTAGGTTCACAATGGAGAAAAAGTTTCATGGAGTCCCTCCGTTTTTGGATGTTTTAACAGAGAAAACAAACCATGGACTTCAATCTCCCCTACCGTAAACCAACACACCAACACCAGACAATACCTTAATTATAATTCCAATCATTCAAAATCTGCAAAGTACGAAATTATCAAAACCTCATATATTTGAGCTCGGACTATATATGCAACACGGAAAGAAATTTGTCAAGAATTAGAAAATATTGAAAACTATTTAAACAAGTACTGTTGCCAGTTGAAGTAAATTAGATGATGCTACGTACTCAAATTTTAGTTTGTATCACCGAGCGGCGGCCTCAAAAAACTGCGGCCTCTCGGGAAATTCCCGATTGTCCCGACGGGCCAATCCAACCCTGCTTTTGAGCGATATACAATTCATATATTTCCGTTACATTCAAATTTGGATTATTAGAAGTACAAATGATACACTCGACTACAAATCTCTTCGTATTACCTCGTCCATTAATATTTTCTTTCCAGATGTTATATCTATATACTTCCTTCTAATAAACTCATCTCACTTCGATTACGAATCAATAAACGGAATCCAAACAGAACTCCGTGGGTACTTGGCCTGCTCACAAGCGATTTGTCTCTCTGGGCGATCGTGAAAGAAATCGCGGGATAATTTGTCGGCGAGGATTTACGAGGCTGGAGCAAAGCGTTAATCGCAACGTATTTATAACGTGGCGTGAATGTGGCGTAACGTAACCCAACGTAACGTACTGCATGGACACGCCGTAGTATCGTAACTAGCTTGGGAAGTCGAGCGCGAAGTCTAAGCGGAATGAAGAGGTATTTCAGCCGATATAACACCGGTTACGGATCACACGGATTCGATTTCGCTCAAATTGTAATATGGACAATTGATAGACTACGAAAGAGAGAAGAAGGACAGATGGATTGGTAATTTAGTTATCGGATAGTAGTTAAACATATTGGAATGATTTTAAATAGAATAACATGTGTATACTATTGTATTATTATCGTTGTATAATTCAGTCTCTTTATGCACCGATCTTGGTGACCCAATCCCAACAAGCGCCAAATCCAACTGCGAGCTCGCCCCACGTATTATTTAATTTTACATGCGAGTTGTAATGACTGTATTGTCATTAGAAATAAATAAATAAATAACTACAAATTAACTTGAATTTCAGTAATTCCTTGCTTAGGCTCGGGCCACACTATGCGTTTTGGCGGGACCGGTTTACCGCGAAGACAACAACTTATTGTTTTAAATGAATGCGTCCACACTGATGCGGTTGCGGCCCGGTTGCCGGATACTACCGCAGCATGTTGCGGTTTGACCGGACGGTCAATTTGCCGCATGACAACTACAACACATTGTAAATAATGGGACCGTTCACAAGGGTCTGGTTTTGTTTTTTAATAGACAACATATACCATTTGGGCTCTGTACTGATTAGACATTAGTCAGACTGTGTCCAAATCGGGTTGTCAAAGCTGCCGTCCTGTTTAGCGGGATATATGTGGACGCTGTATGATCCATCCCGTTTAACCGGATGCGGTTTCACCGGTCCCGCTAAAACGCATAGTGTGGCCCGGGCCTTATAGGGACCCCAAATTTCCGGACACATACCTACGAGCCCAAATTCATCCTAGTTGGGCCGGTTAACTTTTTCAACAAAAAAAACTACGAAATGGTTAGAAATTTCTACAAATTTCTTTCGACTAGTTTAAAATATAGATTTTAAACTTACAAAAACTGAATTTGTTATTCAAGTATGAAAGTTAACGTTTAGATTATTTAATAGATGTGGTTTCTTTTGAAAACACTTCCCTATTTGATTTGAAAGGAAACTGACCCTTATGTATTCCGTTAGAATTGTACTCAATACCAGGAGGCATTTAATACCGCAAATTCAAGTTCGTTCGTCTCAGGTGTAAGCAACTTTGTTAGAGGAAATTAAAAATAATCCTATTTGATAAAATTGCTAAAGTAAATAGTTTATAGATCAAAATATTTTGTTATAATCTACATAAACAAAAAAGTTTAAAATATTTTAAACGCACCCCTGTTTTGATATAGTCATGTATTTCTGTGCTTTCCTAGAGTTCAGTATTTAAATGGATTCGTGCAAAAATTCCATACCTGAATATTTCGTACAATTCTATTCTTCGCTAGGGTTTCAAAAGAAACCAAGTCTATAAAATAATTTAAACGTCAACTTTCATTCGCTAGTCATACCATATAAGAAATTTGGGTTCAAGATGTTTCCTAATTATGTACTTTTAAATCGGTATTAAAATAATAATGCATTTTAAATGTACTTCTGCTAACATCAATTTATAAATTGAAAAGAGACTAAAATATTATAAGATGTTTCCTAATTATGTACTTTTAAATCTATATGCAAATAATAATGCGTTTTACATATACTTCTTCTAAAATCAATTTATACAATAAAAAGAGATTAAACTATTGACCAATAAATTCAAATGTAACTATTAATACAAACTGTTTTTGGAAATTTTCTTTTGAGGTACATGCAAAAATCTTTTTCAGTGTTGAAAGAGTCATCAAAACGAAACGTTGTTTTTGTGCTTGTTTAAGTAGTGTTTGTATAAAATGTGAATAAGTGGAGACCCTGGGATTTTTTTATAGTCTTATTTATTATATAGTTACAATTTATTCAAAAATTCATTATGATTATTATTTTAAAACATGGTATTTAATTCCGTTTCCTAGAACAATATCTGTTAAGAGCTCCAAATAAAGTGCCACTTCCGGTTGACCATTTATAACCAAAATTTAATCCATAATCTTCCATATTTAATATAATATTGCATGGGATCTCGTGGCCGCGTGCCTGAATGTCTGGTCGCAAATCTGGGGAACCGGGTTCGACCCCAACCGACGCCAAATATTTCGGAATTTAAATGGCACAAAATTTACCTCTGCGGTGCACTCTTAACGACAGCATTGAGTGCCCGTGAGGTGTGCCTGATAAACGCCCGCACGGTACAAATATGTCATCCTCAATACCAAAATCTGTGTACAAAGCAGTTTGGTAATATGCCGTAATGATATATTTATTTACTTATTTTTATGGGGTCTTGTGGCCGCGTGCCTCAGTGTCTGGCCGCGAATCTGGGGAACCGGGTTCGATCCCGACTGACGCCAAATATTTCTTATTTTAAACGGCACATAATTGACCCCAGTGGTGCACTCTCCACGCCAGCAATGAGTGTCCGTGAGGTGACGCCTGGTAAACGCCCACACGGTACAAATATATCATCATCATTACCCATATCTGCGCACAAAGCAGATTGGCACACCCAGCAATGGGTAATATGCCGTAATGATATATTTATTTATTTAATTTATACTGCATGATATTTTTCGACCAAAGACAATACGTCATTTTCCTACAGGTGAATTTAAACTATTCTGATTATGTTGTTATGAATCCATGTCCTCTAGATGCCGTTATATCGGTAATTGAAAAATATAATATGAACATATCTCTCGCGTATAAATAATAAACAATGAAAAAGAATGTTCAAAATAATAGTGTACCATGTTTTTGTCTTTGTTTCAAGGTGGTCCTTGATAATAACAGGTTGCCAATCTAACAGTTTTAGAAACCTACACATCAAATATACTACATGGCAATTTAATTTCAAACTGCATATCATGAAGCAGTATTCCTGCAATTTCAGTTAAAGTTTGTCACTTGTATCTATAGACCTCCTAAGCTATGACATTCCAGTACATAAACACTTCAAATATTTTGTATAGATCAGATAAAGACTGGTATCTAAATGGTTTCTGCCTATATGTGACTCACCTTGCATAATAACATCTACCTCTTCATTACCAAAGAAATAACCCACGCGGAATCGACAAAGTGCCAAAAATACCCATCGTTAACAACCGATACCGTATCTTGCACAAGTTCACCGAAGTTCAGATTTTATTCTTCGTTTCCGCGTTGCCATAGCTGTTATAGTTTTAGCGAAAGTTCAGTCGAAGAATTATGAAAATTATGTAAGCACAATTTATGTGATCTAGAGCAAAGCAAGAATTGTTTATATATTTAAATTAGCAGACTAATCATAGATTGTCGAAAATATGGAGCACAATTGGGTATAGACAATAGGCCTATGGGGATTTACATCAGAATATGCTTGTAGAAAGTGTATCGAATTTTAGTTTTAATTTTTTTTTGTGAATATATGAATTATGAAATGAATAAAGAAAGTATGCTTTTGTAAATTATACTATTCTCCCGATCCCTATTATTCTTTATATAAAACTCCGAAAGTATCGTTATAATTGTGAGTAAAAATACGGAATTAACCACAGAGACTTTTCGAGTCATGATTTACAATTTGACAGTTTCTAAATCGGACGGATATTAATTTTATTGCGATATTTAAAAGAATGCCCAATAACACAATTACTATTTTATTAGGCTTGGTTTACGATGAATTTAATTTATAAATTTAGATTTACAAATTTAGATTTAAAGTTTACGATTTACCTTGTTGGTTTATAGTGAATTTAATGATATGAAATATGCCCAATCAACTTATATTGGGTCACGTGGTTTGACACAAATGGGATGACACGTTATATGATATTTATCATTTTTATCATAATCAATCTGTGTTGTTCTACAGATAATATTAATAATATATCCATATTTTCAGAATCCATTTGTCAATTCAAAATTACAATATTTCAACTGTCACTTGAAACTGTCATTTTCCCCACCAAAATCATTGTTTGAAATACTGTGAAATGATTGGACGCATTTACAAATTTATATTTAGAATATAAAATATGGTGATATTTTAAATGTAAATTCTAAATCATAAATTTATTAAATTCATCATGAACCAGTAAAGGCAGATATGTACAATTTATATTTGTAAATGTAAATTCGTAAATCTAAATTTGTAAATTAAGTCCATAATCCAGCTATTAGAACAAGAATATGACACAACGAAATGATATTTTTATAAAAATTGAAAAAACAAAACAAGTGCCACGTATTTCTAGATCTTAAATTATACTAGAAATATAATCTAGAAATACTGTTATTATTAAATAATAAGATATGTTAACATAAATATTAACATCAACAAATTTGACAATTTTTAAGTCCCCAAGTAATTAGTTCGACAGCTTTGGTTGTTTTAAGTCACCACGAATTATTCCGACGGCTTTGACAGTTTTTAAGTGCTCCAGAAATTTGTTTCAATGTGTTTCAAAGGAAGATTGGTTGGACGCTATGCTGAATTGGAATGAAAGAATGGTGAAGTGTAATATAATTCTATAAAATATTAACTATTTTCCTTATTCGTAATCATTCTAGCAGGACCCTTTTAATATAATGAAATATTGTTTCGAATTAGAAAGCTTGTATAACATTGAATAATGTCGTATATTACAGAAATCTGATGTGACCAGCACATTACCTTCCGTCAGTTCCATGTATTTTGTATAAATTCCATACAGAAAGTTTCTTGCACATGATTCCATATTTCAAGTACATTACCTTCTGTCAGTTCTATGTATTTTGAACAAATTCCATACAGAAAGTTTCATATAAGAGATTCTATATTTCCAGTAAAATTATAACAAACATACTTTGTCAATTGACTGACATCTGTCAATCACCATTTTCTTAATAAAGTAACGGTTTCCATGGTTACAGCATAGCTAGCTGCTTTATGAAATTTAATTTTTAAGCATAAAATGTAATCAAATCGTATAGAGAATAACAGTTATTTGTATCACTAGGCCAGAAACTGAACATTTGCGAGACCGAGTTTATTTTGACAGGCCGAGCTGAAAGCGAGGCCTGCATATACGAGATCTCGCAAAACAGTTTCTGGGCGTGTGACACACAAGATTTTTTGTACCGGCGTCTCCATAAATTCTTCGTATATTTCTCTACACTTTATTCTATGTTACATAACCTAAAAAAAATAAACGTACCTATATATTATTATCGATTTTGCATTGCAAGTTTAATTATAATTACTTACATTTGAGCTTAAAATGCGTAATTATTTTATATCTATTGAAAATATAACATACAAACATTAGTTATACATATTTTATATACTTTCGCATATTTATGATGACAGATGGGGGAAACTCAATTGTATCACGTGAAGTTAGTTGTGATTACAAAACAAACTAGTCCTAAAGTTGGAACTTATAATTAATCTATACGAAATGTCAGTATTGGCAGCATATTATTTTTATGACAAAATTTAAGATTTAGCCCTAAAATTTGTAAACATTTTGCTAATTCTTGTGTTGAAAATAATCTTAAATTGACATATCACCAGAACAGTAATACCAACTCCTTTTGCCGACCTAGGTCAGCAACAGCGCATTTCTGGACGATTTTGAGTTCTGTAATACTAATCAAAATGGATGGAGGTACGAAAAATATATTTTATTATTTATAATAACATTAAATATGTAAATATGATATCTTAAAATGAGGGTATTCCGGTTGACCAATTATAACCAAATACTAATAATCTCTTCACATGGATGTAAAAAAAAGGAATACGTACGAAAGAATTATAATTATTTGAATTGTAGTATTTGAGTTACATACATCATCGTAACAATAGTAAAATCTTATTCCAAGGACTCTAAAACGTGCTTATTCATCAAAAACTCAACACCGAAGTTTTTGACCAAAGACAATACCTTCCTTACCTATAGGTGACGGAAGGTAAAAATGAATTCAATTGTAAAGAACAATTAATAAAATAAAGTAATTACAGCACAATTCCTAGAATTTTGGAAACACTTTTCGTAATTTCTTTATTACCAAAATTTGCAAATTAACTACTATCACTGGAGATTAGTCCCACAGTTTTTTAAAGTTTTAAAAATATCTAACCATTTGTGAAAATTTTGTAATTTGTTGAAAATGTAAATCGACCGAATTATTATGATTTTGGGTTCGTAGTTACACTATATTATATTGCATTATTATAGTTATTTCTAAATAATAACAATAGTCTGGTAAACGTCCGCACGATACGAATAGGTCATCATCATTACCGATACCTGTATACAAAGCAGATTGGCACACCCATCAAAGGATAATATGCCATAATGATATATTTATTTATCAATAACAATTAAAACTACTGTTAATATATTCTTTAACTGCCCTCTGCTCAAATCCCACACGTCCCGTAAGTCAAAAACACCATAAATTATTCGAAATCCCTAGCTCCATACAAGGCTACCTCGGCGACTTCTACTCTCAATCAGGCGACTAACCCGGCTCGTTACGTGTTCCTTGGTACAGTTAGCTGTTGAACGCACGCACACACATGCACATAACCACTTGACTTATATACGTGCGTGACCAGGTAACCACTAGGAAGAAAAAGAATGGAAAATGAATTGGTTACAGGGTTACACCTAATTGTAATTAATGAAGATGAAAATAGTAAAGACAGATTTACAAGAGTTGAATCCGTATTTATTGTAATAAGTTTGGGATATATTTTTTACTCTTTTGTATAACTAATATTGCCGAGCCTAGTATATTAGATGCTACATTTGGAACTGAAGTATTTAAGTTCGACTGCCCAGTCACCGAAAAATAAATAAAATTTTGAATGTAGAAAATTTGATAGTACTCGGGCGATTTGATAAAAACTTAATTACAATATTAAAGCCAGTTTTATATTATACTTTTTTAGCCAAATTCAGTATTCTTGTTTTTAGATTTATTTTGTAACAGTTTAGACTATTTTCACATTGTTTAACCCATAAGGAAAAAAAAATAAGACGGAAGCAAATTTACATTTTTAGATGACATTATTACGAGAGAATATGTAAAATATTTAAAACTTTACTATTATTAATTTGAAATGATTAGTTCTTTGACAGTGACATAATTGCGTAACCAAGAAGTTTTGTTTGTTTAAAGCGTAGGTTCCGGGATTTAAATTATAGATAATTTTTGCCTGGTAAACGCCCGCACGGTACAAATATGTCATCATCATTACCGATATCTGCGTACAAAGCAGATTGGCTCACCCAGCAATGGGTAATATGCCGTGGTGATATATTTATTTTATTTATCCATAAAATATGTACAAAAAGTATTAATGCAAATCTGTAGAAAATTTAATAATCTTTAATTTTTATAATAACATTAATCTCGAAAAAATAACTTAAAGGTATTTTTCGAAGAAAAACTATTTTGAGCTTGAAGTAAAGTGCCATTTCCGGTTATCAGATTTACAACAAAATCTTATGGTACGTACATACACACATACACACAGACATCATCGTGAAAATGTTAAAAGTGGATTCTAGGGACCTTAAAACGTGCTCATTTACCAAAATCTCGATAAACGTCCAGTTACCATCTACTTGTATAGTTATTCTCTTCGAAAGACGGAAAATATGTGATATTCGATGGAATTTTTGCATTTATTTAATTTAGAAGATCTATTTTTATGAATTCATTTACTTGGCCTCGCTTTAGGAAATTCGATAACTATAACCATGCTTATCTACCAACTATGGAGACAAAGTTTATTTCAAAAATATTATATCAGTTTGTAACTAACTGACTACGTTTATGTCGATAATTCAAGCGGCTTCAAGTATATTATGACTTGAAAAATCCTATTTGTTTATCTCAGCGGATTGAAAATATGATTGAGTTATTTTCAATCTTCTTCAAATTCGTATTGACTAAAAAAGATAGTTAAATACTTGAGTATTTTGACAGACAGGGATAGGTATATGATCTAATTTCATCCTCGATATATAACCTCAAAATCTAAAAATTGTCATGTTAGTATTTGTTTTCTCTTTCAAAAACATTAAAACAACATTTATTTCTTCATCACTCCAAATATTTTGCTTTTCGACAATTTTACTAAGTTTTATGTCGCGACTTTTATAAAATGAGGTAAAATGCAAACAACCAACAGCAGATACGAATTTAGTAACACTGCAACATATTAAGGATGTGCACATGCGTAGTTATATTATTTGAAGCGTCACTGTTTATTTCGACAGAAGTCAAGCGGCTTCGTAAGTCCAAGCCTGTTAATTTTATAGGCTTGATTTGACATTTTCAAGCGGCTTCAAATATTAATCTCGATCGTTTATTTCGAAGATTGAAAAGGGATTTACTAAATTCAAGCGGCTTCAAACGTCGAGATAAACGTAGTCTATGAAAATTGTTTGAAAATCGGATAAAATATAATTTTATATAGCCAAACGAGGAACTGGAACTATTGTAGGTGCGTGTAGGCATTTGAAATAATTAATTTTATTTACGTTTACAATGTCGTAAAATGAAAATATTTGAATATTTTTTAAACATTACTGATTTATGTATATGTATTTTCACTCATTTTTAATTTATATGCAACACCTGCAAAATTATATTTTTTATGGTACTTAAAGTGCGAATTAAAAATACATATTATTATTACTATTCTACAAACTGCAATAAAATAGTCGTTAGCACAAATTATTCTTTTCATTGCACCTGTAATAATAAAAGCAATTATACACAATGTTTTAATAATAATTACTACTATAAAATATGCGAGTAATATTTGGTCAAAATTTTTAAATTCCTCCTAGATAAATTAATGGAAAACAAACTTCTTAATGTATTCTAATTAATCAGAAGTTCAGATTTTCCAAAGATGCCTTTTTTTAGAATTAATCTTCATTATAAATGAAGTACACATTTTTTCTGGAATAAACCCACAGACACGGTAACCTATTTAAAAGTTGGCGCTTTTCCAATTTATGCTATGTGTCTAAGAAATTTCAATTTTCTACTCAGCTGAAAGAAATAAAACTGCATATAAAGTAAACTGAGCATTATATGCAACCTTCGCACAAAATTGAAATTTTAAATTGCAATTTAATAGTTTCTCGCGTAGGTGGAAATAAGTGACAAGGAAGCAAAAATTTATAACTTGAAGTATAAAATATTCAAAATGTATTACAATTTATTCAGACTTTGAATTAACTATCACATATCTGTGGTTTAGTGCAAGAATACTTTATGTCAACATTTAACAACTTTGAAGGTGCATTCACAAATGAAAATTAGGTTTATGGTTTTTGTTTAGGTTTAAGTAAGTCATTCACAAATGTAATTTTAAATTATCTGAAAATTACTTTTGATATGTACAGACATGTGTGTAAATGCTTCAAAACAAAAACAAGATCAAAATATCGGTAGAGCAGTACTCAACAAGACACCTGTGCGCCGTGAAACTGTCATTCGCTTGGCATTATTGGTTACATTTCAGTAAGTAGATACTGAACAAAAATGGGTGTATATAGCTCTGTTCGTTGACATGCACTGTGTTACACTAGTGTTAACTTTTTTACACTAGCGTGTTCTTTGACAAATCGGGCAGTTTTGTGCAACGTGTTCGTTGACACCCATTTCAGAACTGGGACTAACTAACTTGCACTGACTCCCGTGGTAGAGTAAATAGTGCAGAGTGCTGTAGTGGGGATGAAATATGTTAAATGCTCATATTTACAGGGAAATAACCTAAAAACTAGTGTTGTTTCTTTTAATACTTGATATGGACATGGAAAATATAGTATTATACAGACGAGAGAAAAAAGAATATTATGCAAGAAAATTAGAACTGCAAGAAGAAAAATTAAAGGCTTATGAGAAACGTACTGAAGTAATAAATGAATTCATTACTCAGAGAGTTAATAGGTATTTTATCTAAAAAAAATTAGTGTACCTATATATATTTGAATATGTCAGAATGACTTTTATTTACTTTTTTATATATGATGCAGGTATTAAAGATATTATTAAATATTTTTAAGAAATTATATTTTATTCGTGTTTTTCTTTTGTATGTAAACAGAATGTGATTGTTTTTATTTTTTACAAATATACAAATTAATGATCAATATTTTGTTGCAACAATCTCATGACAGAGCATGAACTGCCCTACACTTTCTTGTTTTTTGATACCGAAGTACCAGTGTACACTGGTGCTAACTACACTATTCTACACTGCACTGACACGATTTTCAATGAACAGAGCTTATATCTATATCATTTCAGACTCGTTCTCATTGGTGAAGTTTGTGACGTCAAACTAAATCATAAACCTAAAGTTTAGACCTTGCTATGTTTAGCTTTATCGTTTGGATTTAGAGATCCTAAATTCTGGAGTGTGAATGGAGTCATTACATAATATCGGGCCAAAGTCTTTAAATCTAAAGTATAAACCATAAATCTAAACCTAATTTTCATTTGTGAATGCACCTTGAGAATGAGTGATTTAAAATCAACAAGAAACTTTCTGTTTTACTCATGAGTGTATATTTCTAGGAAACTTGAAATTCTGCATTACTAATGTTAATTACAAATGTTACTAATTTTGTCTATCTATGGAATGATTCAATGGATGCCGATGTGAATCTTAGATACAAAGAATCGTATCTCACATTATTGTCCAAATTGAGATAATGCATTTTATCATGTACCAGGAACTTAAATTATATAAAGTTAAAGGATCGTATGTCTACTACTCGTATTACTAGTTCCTAAATCGTTTCTCCAAAGAATGATTCTGCACAAATGGGGCTTTATCCACTCGTATGTCCATGTTTGTGTTATCGTTAGTTAAACAAAATTAAAAAATCTGATGTGGCCAGCACATAACCTCTCGCCAGATATTTTACCTGGTTGTACGCATAAAACGAAGCATATTTTTAAATACAAATACATAATATTCATGTCTCGCTACAAAATAATTCTCACATATATTTGCAAAATCTATGGGATATTTTAATATAAATTATGTACAATACATACATTTTCTTTATATTCAATATCCTGAAATTTTCTTTTTCTACTTTCCTATTCTTGTTCTTTATATTCGTAATTTTTTCGCAAATTCTTATATTCTTTTTTACATATATTCTTTTACGATGTTGCCTTTTTTTCATTTTCATAATCTTCATAA
The DNA here is from genome assembly GCA_963082715.1 of Harpalus rubripes. Lineage (NCBI taxonomy): Eukaryota > Metazoa > Arthropoda > Insecta > Coleoptera > Carabidae > Harpalus > Harpalus rubripes. Next base: position 61,056,382 of record OY720453.1, read on the forward strand.
TAATGTACAAATATTTTTGGCAGCGGCATACAAATATTTTTGACAGTGACATTTATGTGCCAATTACAAACATTTGAATTTCTTGCCTTGAAGTACTTTGATTTGAGAATTTTTATGTCAAATTATTTTATATGCATTTCTTTATCTGTCAATATAAGTATTTACATAAATTTTCGATAAATAATATTTAGATGATTTTTTCTTGTAACTACTACTTCCTGTTGTCCAATTGTTATCAAAACTTAATCAACTCTTCCCATTATTGTTAGATTGAGGAATCCGTAGTTAAAAATGTCTTAAGTCTAATAGTATTTGAGATATAGTGAATCCAACATCCACACACACACACATCCAACACACACACACACACACACACACACACACACACACACATACGGACATCATCGTAAAAATGTTATAATCGGATTCTAGGGACCTTAAAACGTGCTTATTCACTAAAATCTGGATATGCGATTTTTAGCATGAATACAATACCTCTCTTAGCGAGAGGTAAAAAGAAATAATCTGGTGTGGCCATCACAATACCTCCCGCCATTCACAGCTCAAGTCACAAAAAATATTAAGTTAAATAAATAAATATATCATCAATGCATATTACCCATTGCTGGGTGTGCCAATCTGCTTTATCGGTATTGATGATTACATATTTGTACCGTGCGGGCGATCACCGCTCGTCACATCACGGACACTCATTGCTGGCGTGAAGAGTGCACCACTGATTAAGTTAATCCTTATTTTTGGATTAACGAATTTTACTCTAATTTTGTCAGTTTATTTCTTAAAATATAGTCTAATCTTATCAAAGTAACAACCTTTTTACCTCTCGCTAAGAGAGGTATTGGATTCATGCTAAAAATCGCATATCTGGATTTTAGTGAATACGCACGTTTTAAGGTACCGAGAATCCGATTATAATAGTTTTACGATGATGTTCGTATATGTGTGTGCATGTGTGTGTGGATGTTGGATCCACGATTTCTCAAATACTATAAGACTTAAGACATTTTTAACTACGGATTCCTCAATCTAACAATAATGGGAAGAGTTGATTAAGTTTTGGTAACAATTGGACAACCGGAAGTAGTAGTTACAAGAAAAAAATAATCTAAATATTATTTATCGAAAATTTATGTAACTACTTATATTAAAGAACGTTAAATTCTTTATTCGATAAATATAAATTCATTATTATATCTTCTATTTAGATTTAGAGATAAAGAGAGATAAAGAAATGCATATAAAATAATTTGATGTAAAAAAATCTCAGATCAAACTACTTCAAGACAAGAAATTCATATGTTTGTAATTGACACATAAATGTCACTGTCAAAAATAATTGTATGCCATTGTCAAAAATATATTTACATCATTATGAACAAATTATGAAGATTATGAAAATAAAAAAAAAGTCAACAACGCAAAAGAATATACGTAAAAAAGAATACAAAAGGAATTTGCGAAAAAATAACGAATATAAAGAAAAAGAAAAGGAAAGTAGAAATAGAAAATTTTAGGATATTGAATATAAAGAAAATGTATGTATTGTATATAATTTATATTAAAATATCCCATAGATTTTGCAAATATATGTGAGAATTATTTTGTAGTGAGTCATGAATATATGTATTTGTATTTAAAAATATTTTTCGTTTTATGCGTACAAGGTAAAATATCTGGCGAGAGGTTATGTGCTGGCCACATCAGATTTTTTGATAATAAAATGAAGATTAAATTTTAAATACCGGGATAGAATAGAATTCATTAGGATTAGCTTAAACTTTTTTGTGAATCGTTAATTTTTATTAATCTAAATACATACCTACATGCTGCAAACTGTATTGATTTCCTTTCCCATTGTTCTACTTATTCTTTTCTTTTTAAAACGTTACTATTAATGTGAAATGATTAGTTCTTTGACAATGACATTTATCTGTGAGTTACATATATTTGGGATTTAAATTATAGATAATTTTATAATTTTATCCATAAAATATGTAGAAAAAGTATTAATGCAAATCAGTAGAAAATTTAATTATCACATTTAAAGGTATTTTTCGAAGAAAAACTATTTTGAGCTTCTAGTTAAGTGCCATTTCCGGTTATCCGATTTTCACCAAAATCTAATGGGCTCTTCCCAGTACAGAAAAAGTTCGAAATACAAGGTTTCAAAATTTTCTAAATAATAGTATTTGAGTTAGAGTGGAGAATCCACACATACACACGCACATGCACACGCACACGCATACGCGCACACACACACACAATCATCGTGAAAATGTTAAAATTGGATTCTAGGGACCTTAAAACGTGGTCATTTAACAAAATCTCGATATGCAATTTTCAGCACAATCCCTATACCTCCCTTACCAAGGGTAGCGGGAGGTAAAAACAATTTTATATTTAACTTTTAATATTGAATAACTCTAAAGTTTTTGCCATAAAATGAACATTGTATATTTTATTGCAAAAAATACAGTTACAAATATTCAAGAATAAATTTATTATCATGAATACAGTGAACAATAAAAAGAAATTTTAGATCTGAAACAACTCTTTCGCACAACATTACTTGTTGGTTCTAAAATTTGAATATTATTCTGCTACTTATGTACAGGTGTCTCATTTTCGATGTTTTTTTAAGGTATCTCGGGTAATATTACCGATAGATCAAAACCGTTTGCACATTGCAGGGTCAACTTTTCGAGAAAAGTTTAATAGTCACCACAGGAATTTTCTATCTTCTTTTGTTTCTGAATTACAGGCAAAAACTCGTTTTTCGCTCATTTTGAAAATGTATCATATCTTATTTATTATGATAGAGAAAAATTGTTTTGGCAATATTTTTACCGTTATTTAGTTTGAATAAAATGGCGTAATTAGATTTTTTGAAAACTTTATAATTCTCGAGATATAACAAAACTTATGATTTTTTAAATGGGAACCTATGTTGAAAATAGTCTCGTCTTTTTGCTTAATTTATAAGCTTTTCAATGATATATAACAAGTCTACATTCTTTTGTTTTCAACATTAATAAAAGACAAATTATTAATTTATTGGGGTGAAAATATTGGAAATTATTAGGAAACAAATGAAAAAATCTCTTACAGATCATCATTTGCATATTTATAATAGTATTTATTTCAGTTTTACTAATTTTTTCAATTTATTTACTTCAAAAGCATATTAAACCATTTTTTTCGGATTGTGTCAAAGCCAACTGTAATATAGATAAATAGTAATTTAACTAACCCGAAAATAATTGGTTAAGAATAATTTTGAGAACACAATTAATAGATATAGAATTAAAATAAACAAATGATGATCTTAATAATAGATGGAGTCTAAGGTTAAATTTAACTAAAACTATTATAATTACCCCTTAACCTTAAAATTAATTTTAACAAAAACTATATACGTATTTCGAGAACTAAGTTCTCATCATCAGTAATACAACAAGTGAAAGTTAAACAGAGTAGTCAAGATTACTCAACATGTCAACCATGCCAGAGGTCCTAACAACTTAGTTCTCGAAATACGTATATAGTTTTTGTTAAAATTAATTTTAAGGTTAAGGGGTAATTATAATAGTTTTAGTTAAATGATGATCTGTAATAAATTTTTTCATTTGTTTCTTAATAATTTCCAATATTTTCACCCCAATAAATTAATAATTCGTCTTTTATTAGTGTTTAAAACAAAAGAATGTAGACTTGTTACATATCATTGAAAAGCTTATAAAATAAGCAAAAAGACGAGACTATTTTCAACATAGGTTCCCATTTAAAAAATCATAAGTTTGTGTTATACCTCGAGAATTATTAAGTTTTCAAAAAATATAATTACGCCATTTTATTCAATATAAAAAACGGTAAAAATTTTGTAAAAACAATTTTTCTCTATCATAATAAATAAGATATGATATATTTTCAAAATAAGCGAAAAACGAGTTTTTGCCTATAGCACAGAAACAAAATATGATCGAAAATTCCTGTGGTGACTATTAAACTTTTCTGGAAAAGTTGACCCTGGAATGTGTAAACGGTTTTGATCTATCATTAATATTACCCGAGATACCTTAAAAAAACATCGAAAATGAGACACCCTGTACTCTGAGATTTTATCTTCATTGGCCCAAAATCACATCCATTCCAGTTCTAAAAAACCCAACCACACCACTACGTGATCACCTCTCCACCCACTTACACTCACACACATTCCTACAATCTCATCACTTACCATCTTTCTCATTCTTTCCTACTTCCTTACATATGAAACCTCTTACACCTATCTCTTTTTATCATAATGATGATTCGCGTATTCCGCATGGGTCACGGTTTGCAGCATCGGCAGGTATGAAGTCATTGGCATGCACGGCACACCGCGATGTGCGACGTGTTTGCGGACTGTATTCGCCACGAGAAAGGATCTGCTCTTCCCAGTGGGAAGCAGGTAGATCTCACAGTTATTTTTAAATGTGATTTCATATGTGGTCTTATGTGAGGATGAATAACGGGGAGAATCTTTTGCAAATATGTACATGTGTGATCATCATCTTTAGAAATGGTACGCCAGCCGTAGTAGTACTCATACTTTGTGATAACTTAGTTCATGTCAAATATATCAAGGTGGATCAGTGCCTTATACAGCCGATGGGCCGAACATTAAAACGATTGAGAAGAGAATTTCTCGAAAATTTATTTATCTTTCCAACGAAGTATAACATGTATATGTTCATTTGTTTCAAACTGCAAAAATGTAATAATTATTAAATTTATTTGTTAAAAACAACGGTTGTTGCAATGAAACAAATGAAATAATCAATCATTTGTTTAATTTTAAGTTTAAGTTCTTCATTTTCTTTAATATTTTTAACATACATAATATTGAAATATTTTTTTAATTCCGTTGTGAATATGTCATTGCCTACTACGACGTACAGGGTGTAAATCGAAAAGTGAAACATAGGAGTTTAACATGGGAAATCAATTTTTCTTTGCGCAAACGTTACCTAATTATTTTATGCAAATATACTTCAAATAAAAGTAAATGAGATTTAAATGCAGCATCTAAATCATGTGAAATGATTATTTTATCTCTTCATATAAACGTAAAAATTAATTACAAAGTTACAGTTTTTATGAAGTTTTTGTCTAAGCAACCATGGATTTATGACAAAAAACAACGTATTTGTTTTTTTTGTCATATTATATCCATGACTGCTTAGACAAAATGCTCATAAAAACTGTAACTTTGTAATTAATTTTTACGTTTATATGGAGAGATAAAATAATCGTTTCACATGATTTAGATGCTGCATTTAAGTCTCTATAACATATATTTTAAGTATTTTTGCATAAAATAATTAGGTAACGTTTGCGCAAAGAAAAATTGATTTCCAATGTTAAACTCCTATGTTTCACTTTTCGATTTACACCTGTACATATAAAAATATTAGGACTACAAAATTTTGATAGCTAAATAATGATATTATCAATGACAATCACCAAATTATAATTTTTAAAAACTACTTACGAAAATATATATTTTGTCACATAAGTTTCTAGTTTTACAAAATAAATAAAATAATATAGAATTTCAAATGACGTCTTAATTTTGCGACCGTAGTGTCGCCTACCAAGTAAAAATGGAACTACATTTGACGTTTATGTCATTTTGTCTTGAAACCAAACTTTAACAGCAACAAGTTGTTTATACTCGTGCTTTTGTTATGATTGTGTATTATTTAATTTGATTATGGAAAATAATTTTGAAGAGGCAAATTCAAATAATTTGCCGAAAATTAATTTTACGATGTTGGTTATATAAGATTATGTTAAAAAATCTGATGTGACCAGCACATTACCTTCCGTCAATACTATGTATTTTGTACAAATTTCATACGGAAAGTTCCTTGCTAAATTACATATTCTATTTCTTGTACATTACTTTCCGGCAGTTGCATGTATTTTATGCAAATTTCATACAGAAAATTATTATTTTGTGACGTTTTCTATATACAGTGTAATGTATCTGCAGAAATGAAAGATTTATTATTATTATTATTTCTTGTACATTACCTTAAAGCAGTTGTATGTATTTTATATAAAATCCATACAAAAGCAAAAGATCCTATATTTCCAGTAAAATTATAAGATAAAACACACTATGTCAATTTCACTTGACACTGACATCTTTCAATCAGAATTTTCTTAATATAGTAGCTGTTTCCATAGCTATGGCTACTTTATGAAATTTAATTTTTTATAGTTTTTTAACTCTATATCCATTTAATATTAAGTATAAAATGCAGTCAAATCCTATAGAGAATAAAATATTCTTTAATATTTATAATAACATCAAATGTGAAAAAATTATATTAACATAGTTTTTTCAAGAAAAACTGTTAAAATCTTCAAATGATGGTACTTCCGGTTGACCAATTGTAACCAAAATCTAATCAGCTCTTCATATGGATGTAATGAAGAAGTATGCGAAAAAATTATAATTTTTGTAACTGTAGTACTAGAGTTATCGCAGACGAAAATTTTGTTACACACACACACACACACACACACACACACACACACACACACATCCACACACACACACATACAGACATCATCGTAAAAATAGTAAATTCGTATTCTAGGGACCCTAAAACGTGCTTATTGATTAAAAACTCATCATCGAATTTTTTGACCAAAGACAATACCTTCCTTACCTAAAGGTGACGGAAGGTAAAAAAGTGACAGATCTGATTCAAGTATATACAGTACACGAATGAGTACGTGTGCCTTACAATCGTGTATTTCTGTACAAAATTATGACGTCACAAAATAAGACTTCGAATCTTTATAAAGAAAATCATGAATGAAAAGTATAATAATATTTCATATTTTTGATGTATATATGCATATTAGGTAAATTTTTTATTTATTATTTCTTTTTGGTATGACCCCATTATTTCATTGCAACATTTACTGCTATTAACCTATAAATTGAATAATTATTGCATTTTTTTGAAACAAATGAACATAGATAAGTTATACATGGTTATGGGTGTATTCTAAAGACATTCCGTTATTTATAAACGGACCGTTAAAATTAAAATATCCGTTAACTAGATTTTGCTATTCTAAATACACTATCCGTTAATAATATAAACGGAGATCCGTTTATGTTATCCGTTTATAAATCAAATTTAAACGGAGAATGATTCATAGCCGTTAATTGTAAACGGATGACATTTAATACATAAATATTTAGAAATTTCTAAATTGTAAGCAGAGAATGGCGTTATCATCCTTTACAGTTCCCTTGTACTCGTACATAACCTATAAAAAATCGGTACGATGAAAGATTTTAACAATACAAAAATTATCCATTTCTCGTTCTCAAAAAAACTAAACATGCTTTCTCTAATGAAACGAGCAGATATTTTACTATACAATGCAAATCTTGTACTTTACCTAATGTTTTAAAAATATTCGAGTATTTTCAGGACTGCATTTAATCTTCAGGGGCCCAAGACACAAATGTTCTATTGGTGCCTTTACTTTTAATTATTGATTACAACATAGGATATTTTTATTGCAACAAAGAATATTTTGATTACAACAATGATTATTTTGATTATATTCGAAGAATACTGATTAGATGAATGAATCTAATGAATAAAATTTCATTAATATATGCGAAGAATTATAAATCAAGTTCATAGTGTGTGTTTTATAATTTGTGTAGTTTTTAAAGTGCTTGCACCTATATACTGTGGATTAGCTTGGTGGTGTCTATAATTTTAAGATATATGTTGGGGTTGGGCGTTGGGGACCTTCATTCAAGTAACGAATTATGATTTTATAGATTTTTTTTATTTTATGCCCATTTTTTTCCAAATTTACAATAATATACAATAATATCAAAAAGTTATGAAACTGACAAATTTGGCATTTATTACAACAAAGTATTTACCTACCAACATTCCAAAGATTATTTTGAAGAATATATTCATTCTTGTGATTATTTATTGATATAAATTTATTACTAAATAGTATCTCTAAATTTATGTATCACAAATATCAAATATCTGCTTAGATCTTAATATATTTTGTTATTATCAAAATATAAATATGTTGACATTTACAATTTGACAACCCTGCCCTACAGTAGCAAACAGATCCGTTTATTATATTAATTTTAACGGATCCGTTGAAATGTCATATTGTGAATAGAATATTTAGCGGAATCCGTTAATAAGAAAAATTTTAACGGAATCCGTTTACATAATATATTTTAACGGATTGTGTTTAGAATACACCCATTAGAAAGCTAAAAAAAATTAAAACTTTGACATAACTCGAAAACCAACAGTGATAAAAAAATGAGCATCGCCATTCGAAAAAAACATAAAAAAATGCCTTAAATGTGTATATTAAAATCCAATATTAGTTCACACTTAAATTTGCAAAAATAAACTCCATAATTTACATTTTCTGTTTATAGTGACCTATGCATTTTTTCGAAAATAACGAAACACCATAATGCGGCAATTTTTGTCTAATTTGACAGACTTCGTATCTTTTATAGCTCTCGAGATTTCCATGTTGGACAAGTTATCCTGGACATTCTGTATATATGTACATAACTAAAACATATTCTTAGGATCTCCAAATTCAAATCAACTGTAAGTTCAATGTAACAGCTGTAAATTAATAACGTACACCATTAAAATACTGGTGCAATTCTTAATGAAACAAGTATAATGTAACTATAGCTACAAAATCTAAAAAAATCTGATGTACCGCCCAAGTGACAAAAAAGATTAAGCTAATTCTTATTTTTGGATTAGCGAATTTTACTCTAATTTTGGCAGTTTATTTCTTAAAATTTAGTCTAATCTAATCCAAGTAACTACCTTTTTTGATAATAAAATGAAGATTAAAATTTAAATACCGGGATAAAATAGAATTCACTAATCCAAAAATGACAATTAGCTTGAACTTTTTTGCGAATTGTTAATTTTTATTAATCTAAATACATACCTACATATGCTGTATTGATTTCCTTTCCTATTGTTCTATTTACTTTTTTCTTTTTAAAAACGTTACTATTATTAATTTGAAATTATTTCTTTGACAGTGACATTTATCTGTCAGTTACATACATAACATAACAACTGCGCAACCAAGGAGTTTTGTTTGTGTAAAGCGTAGGCTCTGGGATTCAAATTATAGATAATTTTATAAATTTATCCATAATCTTTAATTTTTATAATAACATTAATGTCGAAAAAATAACATTTAAAGGTATTTTTCGAAGAAAAACTATTTTGAGCTTCTAGTATAGTGCCATTTCCGGTTATTCGATTTACACCAAAATCTAATGAGCTCTTTCCATTACAGAAATAGTTCGAAATACAAGGTTTCAAAATTTTCTAAATGGTAGTATTTGAGTTAGAGTGGAGGATCCACACATACATACACACATACATGCACACAGACATCATCGTGAAAATGTTAAAACTGGATTCTAGGGACCTTAAAACGTGGTCATTTACCAAAATCTCGATATGCGATTTTTAGCACGATCCCTATACCTCCCTTACCAAGGGCAGCGGGAGGTAAAAGAAAATTCTTCCATGACTTTAAAAACTAACGCTATTATATAATACAAGTTTCATTAATCTAAAAAAGAATAGGATTATAAATAAATATCAATATACGTGATTCAGATATGCATAAATTTAGTTTATAAAGTAAAATATGAAATATGTACATGGAATATAATTTGATTGAAATAACAATATTATTTATACAGGGTGAGTCTGGGAAGACGCCCCCCTCCTTTAACATTTTTATTATAAGTTTATTTTCACATAGCCACCTATAATATTTGTTTAAAATTTTTTTCTAATATTTCTAAATTATCTCATTTTTCTCGAAATTTTTCAAATACATTAATAAAAAAATACATCGTTGAAAAGAGAAAAAAATGGCGGTTTTTATTTTATTAAAATAATTATAGGTTGCTATTTGAAAAATAAAAGTTGATAGTCGTATCTTGTAAACCTGACTTTATAAAAAATATCTACATCTGCCATCAAATAGTATATGTAAAATAATAAAACTTTTATATGAGCCATTATTTTCTATTACTTATAATAAAAAAGTTAAAGGGGGGGGCGCCTTCCCAGACTCACCCTTGTATATCTACAGACAAGAATGTAATTTATACAATAATTCTATGTTAATTCACAGTATTTTGAATAAATTATATGCCTTATATAAACATACATATCTCATGTACAAATAAAGTTTAAAATAAAACATAAATTATATACATTTCGCTGTTTGTATTTCGTTGAAATAATTTTCATTAAGTAAATAAAAATATTTTAGCTCAAATTGCAAAATTTGATAAAACATATAAATGTATTGTAATAAATTATGAATAATTTATAAATAGAATACCTATATAAACATGAAGAATGAAATAAAATTAATTACTCCTGTTTATGCCCCAGTTTAATTTTATTTAATTAAGTATTCATTTTAGCTAAATTATTGCAAATAACAGTTTTAATTAAACATTGTAGTAAACTGGTTCAGATAAAACAAATTTTAAATAAAGTAATTATGTACGATTTAACTGAAAAACAAATCTAGTTAGTATCACGTTCAGTTATATAATGCATTTTGCATTTATTGAGTGCATATCGTTAGTTTGGTGCATTGGAATTTTAATATTTCAATTTCAAATTCAAACAATTAAACCAGAACAATTTGAATATTATTTTGATTTAAATTAGAATAAAATTTCATGCAGTGTTTAATTACACTAATTTGTCTAAATAGAAAATGGACCTTTTCAATTTAAAAAGATAGAAGATATGCGCAATAGGGATCTGCGCATAGTAAGAACAGCTGAGATCTATGGCGTTTGTTTCTAAAAAAATCATACGTAAAATGTGAGAATATCTCAAATAACTTTAAAAAATGCTACAAAAAACCCAACAGAAGATGTAACACCCGCCCAAACCTATGATATCATCTCAACTATAAAACACCTCTTGATAAGAAAATGGCAAGAAGAGTGGTCACAAGAAAGTAACAACAAGCTAAGATCCATAAAATCAAGCACAGAACGATGGATTCTAAATGAAACAAGAAAAGCCCAAGTAGTAGTCATGAATAGAATAAGAATAGGACACACAAGAATTACCCACCAACACTTATTTCAACGCACAGAACCACCACAGTGCGAAGACTGTAACATACCCATCACGGTTCAACATCTAGTAAATGACTGTCCAAAATACCGAACCGAAAAAGAGAAATTCAAGATCCCAGCCACACTCGAAGAAGCACTAACCAACAACAACGACGTCACCAAAAAAGTAATAGACTATTTAAAATACACAAAAAACATATGGAATAAAATATAAAAATAATATTATAACAACTATGTAAAACACACTGTATATACAACTTACGCCAATAACCAAAAGGTTGAGGCATCTTTCCTTTTTTTTGTAGCAACATACAAATTTATTTAGTCCTTTATTTTTTAAATGTCAATATCCAAAAATAATATTGGCTAAGGGGCACTTTATCCGCTATGCAAAATCAAGCTCTTTATTTTCCATCACATTTCGGCCGGTAGAATTTCGATTTCTTGGCAAATATTTTCTTGCAACTGTTTCAGAGTTTTCCTTTAAAATAGCCCCATAAAAAAGTCTAGGGCTGTCAAATCAGGACACCTGGCTGCCAATGTGTATTACCAGAACGCGGGATTAAATAACGATAAGAGAATGATTTTCGCAAAATTGTTACTATTTAGTATGATACTGATTCATCTTGGTAATACCATATTTTGTCGCATTCAAATTCTTACATTTGAGATACCAAAAATGTATTAATCAATTCCCTGTAATTTTCACCAGTGGACTGTGCCACCAATGGCAATTTTCAAAAAAAAAAAAAAAATACGGGCCAATCACATTTTCATATTAAATGCCACAACATACAATGACTTTGGTGTGATGTAAAGTTGCCTAACCTTAGATTTTCAGGCCTCCAATATTGGTTATTTAGATGAAAGTGAGCCTAGTCACAATTTCCACAAGTTCTTGTGGTATGTAGTTCTTCATGAAAAACGCTACAATTAAAAACGGACGCCAAAATTTTTTTGCGGGCGGGCCCCCAAACTCTTTGTTACGCCACTGGTTGTAATGCAATATATTAAAAGTTAGGTTAGCAGCACACATAATAAAAATTTATTATATTCTCTCATTAAATATAATCTCGTGATATGATTAATAGTCGAAGATATTGCTCGTGAAACCGAAGCAGCACATTTCACTCGTCCTTCGGACTCGTGAAATCTGCAACTCGGTTTCACTCGAGAATATCATCGATGATAATCATATCACTTGTTATTTTACGTAAATATTGCTGCTCGGAACAAGAAGTGATTAATTTTTTCCTATAATATTATAGTCTGATATTTGTCGTTAATTCACGAAATATGGAGTCATTAATGAATTGACATATTTTACAGTGAGGACACAGCATGCCATACTCATAGATGAAACTAGTACAAAACATAATATTTGCGAATGAAAAGCGAGATGTCCTATTTTTATTATTGACTATCAATATACTGGAATTAATATCCATCGCAATCGCACTTGCTGTTTAAAATTTCATCCAACTGTATTGTACACTGATGGCTTATATACTCATTCTAGTTTCTGCTTTTATAGCAGTTTGCATAGTGTTTTGGCTGATACCCTGCTCTGAATTATATATAAAACAATTCCAATTGTGATGACAATTTCGGAATCGGATATTATATTTCACCAACGGAAATGGCTTGTCGAAAACATCGCGTCCAATTGATATTTCAAAATCAATATGCTTGTTATAATGAAATATTGTAAATAATTTTTGCACGTTGCGACAGACACAAACAATTTCAAATGTATAAATTGCAATTACGTCACAACGGTAGACTATATTGCCAATCGCATTTTGCATAGCTTTCAGAAAATTTAGCACTATTGAATTATTACTTACAAAATAAACAACTTGTTTTCCATTACATAAGTATGTATGTAGGTACATACTTTCTTTTTAAAACAAATATTTTAAGTAGGTAATGTATTATTTATATACTTGCGGTTTAGACAAAGATGAAAATATCGGGCTCAAATATAATTAATTGACAAATGTCAGTATTAAATTAAATTCATATATTTTTACTGGAAATATAACATGGCCACATCAATTTTTTATTTTAAAATAAAATTTAATATTTTGATTTAAATTTTGAAATATATACATGTTGTACCACAACTCAGGTACTAGGTACAAACCAAAATTAGTAAAAACAATCTGATGTGGACAACACAATACCTCCCGCCATTTACAGCCCGAGTCACAAATAAAATTAAGTTAATCCTTATTTTTAGATTAGCGAGTTTTACTCCAATTTTGACAGTTTATTTCTTAAAATATAGTCTAATCTAATCCAAGTAACTACTTTTTTTGAACTCCTCAACAGGATTAAATCCCAATTACAGAGTGGGTTCATATTCACACACATCCATGCGTTAGTGGCATTCGAACCCATGGCCCCGAGGGCACTCATGACATGAGGCGTTGCTCTAACCATTGAGCCACCGGAGCTATAATAAAATGAAGATTAAATTTTAAATACCGAGATGAAATAGAATTCACTAATCCAAAAATGAGGATTAGCTTAAATATGTTTGTGAATCGTAAATTTTTATTAATCTAAATACATACCTACATATTTACTTATGCTGGAAACTGTATTGAACTCCTTTTCTATTGTTCTATTTACTTTTTTCTTTTTAAAACGTTACTAATATTATTTTGAAATGATTAGTTCTTTGATAGTGACATTTTTCAGTCAGTTACATACATTTGAGTAACCGCGTTTTGTTTGTTTAAAGCGAAGGCTATGGGATTTAAATTATAGATAATTTTATAAATTTATCCACAAAATATATAGAAAAAGTATTAATGCAAATTTATAGAAAGTTTAATAATCTTTAACTTTTATAATAACATTAATCTCGAAAAAATAACATTTAAAGGTATTTTTCGAAGAAAAACTATTTTGAGCTTCTAGTAAAGTGCCATTTCCGGTTATCCGATTTTCATCAAAATCTAATGGGCTCTTTCCATTACAGTAAAAGTTCGAAATACAAGGTTTCAAAATTTTCTGAATGATAGTTTTTGAGTAAGAGTCGAGGATCCACACATACATCATCGCGAAAATGTTAAAATTGGATTCTAGGGACCTTGAAACGTGGTCATTTACCAAAATCTCGATTTTTAGCACGATCCCTATACCTCCCTTACCAAGGGTAGCGGGAGGTAAAAAGCTTAATCAACATATGTCTGATCTTCAACTGTTTCCGAGAAAAAGTCCATTTTGTATTAGAATCGAAGAAAAACTGAAAAAGTTAGTGATCGAACAAAATTCTGTCTATATCAGTAGACTATAAAAAGTATAAAAATTTATATAAAACATTTTATGGGGTGTCGTGGGTCGTGACCGACGCCAAAAGAAATATTTGGCACAAAAGAAACCCGTGTGGTGTGCGCCAGCAAAGAGTGCCCGTGAGAAGATACATGGTAAATCCCGCATGGTACAAATATGTTATCATCATTACCGAAATCTGTGTAAATGGATAATATGCCGTGATGATACACATATATTTTTTAATTTATATATATGAAATTCTTTTCTCAATTTTTAATAGTTACGAAGTTATTTGCAAATTAAATATTGTCCAATGGCGCCAAAACATTCAGCTTAGTACAATTATCAGATTTTTTGAATAACAAAAGCACATCTAAGATGACCTCTCACAGGTAAACAAAAAGTATAATTTAATCCAAGTCGTAACTCTAAAGGTGCATTCACAAATGAAAATTAGGTTTATGGTTTTTGTTCAGGTTTAAGTAAGTCATTCGGAAATGTAAGTTAAATTACCTGAAAATTAGTATTGATATGTTCAGACATCTGTGTAAATGCTTTAAAAACAAGATTAAAATATCGGTAGAGCATTACTCAACAAGACACCTGTGCGCCGTGAAACTGTCATTCGATTGGCATTATTGGTTATATTTCAGCAATTACGTTATGATATGACAGTCTCCATGTTCTTCTCGCATTTGTTTTAAAAGCCGAAACCACCAAGTGGATACTAAATAAAGATGGGTGTCGGTGTATATATTTATATTATTTCAGCCTCGTTCTCACTGGTGAAGTTTGTGACGTCAAATTAAATCATAAACCTGTTGTTTGTACCTTACAATGTTTAGCTTTATGATTTGGATTTAGAGACCCTAAATTCTGAAGTGTGAATAGAGTCATAAAATAATATGCGGTCAAAGTATTTAAATCTAAAGTATAAACCATAAATCTAAACCTAATTTTCATTTGTGAATGCAACTTTGTAGTTTTCGAGATAGCAGAGATAAACGCCGTAAAAACTTATTTTTCACTGCCTAATATCTCGGAAACTATTGACGATCGGACCTATGTTGATTTAGCTTTTCACTCATTTTGGTCAATGCCCATAAAGTTTGTACCTGAATTGTGGTACACTTTTTTTACTATTAGTGCCAGTTATTATACTTTACAAGTTTTTCTGTGGCAGAGACTGAGACAATAGCGTTATGAAATGTAAAATACTATGCCACTTATATGTGGCGTAAAGTATATCACTTCAGTGAGAATAGACTTTTTCGCAAAGGAAAATTTTTTTGTCTCATTTTCAAAAATATAAGTACAGAAAAACTATATATTTGCACCGTAAGCGCCCGCACGGTGCAAATATTTCATCATTACCGACATCTGTGTAGAAAGCAGATTGGCACACCCAGCAATGGGTAATAAGCCGTGATGATATATTTATTTATTTATTTATTTTATTTAAGTTTTTCTGTACTTATATTTTTGAAAATGAGACAAAAAAATTTTCCTTTGCGAAAAAGTCTATTCTCACTGAAGTGATATACTTTACGCCACATATAAGTGGCATAGTATTTTACATTTCATAACGCTATTGTCTCAGTCTCAGTGTAGCAGCAGTAATTACACTAGTTCTCTGGTTGAGCGTTTTACGTTTTTATCTTGCTCAATGTTCTTTTCACCTTCGTTTCGACAGTTGTTTTTCAGCACTGCCTCCAAATGATATAATATGAGTAAACCGGAATCTTGTACACGCCTTTCACAAGTGACAGAACACTTGTAGTTTCAATAACATATGGTCAGCAAAGGATACTGCCAGCGTAGCGAATTTCAGTACTGTTGCTATCGTTAGAATTAATTATATTTTTTTGTGGATTATTCATTTCACTTTTTCACTCGCAAGGTTATTACAAGTATAAAAAGAACATATTTTTTTGTCTATAAAATATTCGTATTATTATTCTACAGCATAATATCTCTGTGTTGAGAAGTCATTTTGTCCCTTATTCTTTCATATTCCCATACTGCGCGGTAAAATTTAATGCCTATTTTAAATTTTATGGAAACTTTAATTTCAGTCATACGGGAATTGATGGTAAATAGCAGCAGTTTTTTGAAGTTCATTAAAGGGAGAACATATTTTTAAAATTGTTTGAGGCGTTTTGTTCCTCAACACATCAGCGTCAGTTTTAAGTGGACAAAATTACATTGGGTAAACTTGTCTCTTGTCTCCAATTTCAGCCAATCAAAGAGTTCAAAACTATGCTCCATTACCTACAATACTGAACGGATTAAATGGAACAAGGTATACAGTGCGTACGTTTAGAGAGAAAAAATCACAAATTTGAACAAAAAGATAAACAAATGCTTGACATTTTATCTGTCAGAATGGCACAAAATTGACCCTTGTGATGCACTCTCCATGCCAGCAATGAGTGCCCGTAAGGTGACGCCTGGTAAGCGCCAGCACGGTACAAATATTTCATCGATATGTCAATTGCACTTAACACTAAGATCTTTCAATAAGAATTTTCTTAATATAGTAGCTGTTTCTAGCATAGCTGGCTAATTTATGAAATTTAATTTCTTTATAATATTATAACCAAATCCATTTAATATGAAGTATAAAATGCAGTCAAATCGCATAGAGAATACAATGTTCTTTAATATTTATAATAACATTAAATGTGAAAAAATGATATTTAACATCGTTTTTTCAATAAAAACTGTTAAAATCTTCAAATGAGGGTACTTCTGGTTGGCTTTATAACCAAAATCTAACCAGCTATATACCTACAATATTCATAAACAAGCATATATATATATATATATATATATATATATATATATATATATATATATATATAAATAAATAAATACAGGGTAATTTTTTTCAAGGTGTACAAGGTGGAGATTAACATGGGAAATCAGTTTTTTGCAAACCGTTTCCCCCCATTTTAACTTACGGCAATAGTTGTGGTGTCAATACAAAGATAAAGATTTACCCATCCGAAAATGCCACATACATGGAAATTATCTAATATTTTAAATCCATAAATTAATTTTAAAAATTATTCGTTTTCTTATTGATAGCAATAGCCATGCCAAATTTGAACAAAAAAATAAACAAATGCTTGACATTTTATCTGTCACAATGGCACAAAATTGACCCCCGTGGTGCACTCTCCACGCTAGCAATGAGTGCCCGTGAGGTGACGCCTGGTAAGCGCAAGCACGGTGCAAATATATTATCGTTACCGATATCTATGTACAAAGCAGATTGGCATACCCAGTAATGGGTAACAAGCCATGATGATATATTTAGTTTATTTAGAGTTAAAACGAGGGGCAACAGTTTGCAAAAAACTGATTTCCCATGCTAATCTCGTATGTACACCTTGAAAAAAATCACCATATATATAATTATTACTACTTGAATATCTTGGTTCATATTTGTATCTATAACCTATACGCTACAAACAGCTGTTATAGTTTAGTTCAGGGTCATTTGTTTGACTACTAAATAATTCCCGCAATTTCAACTACAATAGCGAAAACCGCATATGGTAAACTTATAGCAATAGAAAATAGGTTTTACTTACAAGCTCTTTCGGTTCATACTAGCTTACAGGACGATTATATAAAGAAGTGACTTGGAAAATGTACAATTCATACATATTTTTGTACGTATATTTACAAGAGCCGTGCTTGTTAATATTGCAATATCAATAACACAATAGCTAATTCTGTTTTCCATTTCACTCATTATCGCTGTCAAAAAAAAAAAAATGTGTAGTCTAAACGTTTCTCTTTACAGGTGGGATGAGCGGATTGTATTTCTGTAGGTGTGGTTAAATTTTAAATTTTATCACATGGAAAATTATCAGCAAATAGCGGAATATGGCCCTCGAGTAACAGCATCCAGTGAAACAATTTGTTAGTGGTCGTTCTTGCAAGGGATTTTTAGTACGAAAATTTACACAATGAGTACTTCTCATAGGTCAATTCTCTATATAGTCGGTGGAGAAGCGATTGTGAACCCAAAGAGCCTGTAAGTAAAACCTATTTTTATTGCTATAAATTCACCATATGCAGTTTTCGCTATTGTAGTCGAAATTGTAGGAATTATAGAAGTCAAAGATATGATCTTGAACTAAACTATACCTGTCACAATATCGTAACATCCATACTTTCACAAGTTGGTCTAGCCCGGGCGAATTTTGGTCTGTGCGCCGGTTTTGTCTCTAAACGCAGGGATTCTAAAGGTGCATTCACAAATGAAAATTAGGTTTATGGTTTGTGTTTAGGTTTAAGAAAGTCATTCATAAATGTGTTTAAATTACCTGAAAATTAGTTTTGATATGTACAGACATCTGTGTAAAGGCTTCAAAAACAAGAATAAAATATCGGTAGAGCAGTATTTAACAAGGCACCTGTGCGCCGTGAAACTGTCATTTACTTGGCATTATTGGTTATATTTCAGCAATTATGTTATGACAGTCTCCATGTTCTTCTCGCATTTGTTTAAAAAACCGAATCAACAAGGTGGATACTAAATAAAGATGGGTGTATATATCTATATCATTTCAGACTCGTTCTCATTGGTGAAGTTTGTGAGGTCAAACTAAATCATAAGTCTAAAGTTTGGACCTTGCAATGTTTAGCTTTATGATTTGGATTTAGAGATCCTAAATTCTGAAGTGTGAATAGAGTCATTACATAATATGCGGCCAAAGTCTTTAAATCTAAAGTATAAACCATAAATCTAAACATAATTTTCATTTGTGAATGCACCTTAACAATTACTCGAAATCTTAATCAAATAGCATTTATTCTTACAACACCCATGTTTCGGTGCACACTTGCATCTTCTTCAAGGTACCTAGTAAGTTCTTACTACCCATAAGAATGTGCTAGTGTGCACCGAAACGTCGGTGTTGTTAGAATAAATGCTGTTTGACTGATATTTTAAGTAATTATTAATACCTTATCCACATTACAGTTGAGAAATTTCCCACATTATATCTAATGTATGCGGACCTAAAATCTCTCGGCGATGCCAAAGTAAATACGACCTAAACGTGTATCCAACCTTCAAACAATTTATTTAGTCACTATATGTACAATGTACATGTACATACCGTTAGAAGGAAATATTTAAAATAAAAATATAGGAGCAGAATCAAAATAATTCTCACCGCAGAATTGAACTTGGTACATAAGGATACGATCGTTTGTGTACAAATTATACAAATTCCAATTTTTCTATCTCTGTCTATTTCTTAGTAGTTCTCGTTTTCATTATGAAATATAAAGAAAGTAACTATTTTTCCTTCTATGTTAATATCGAGGTTAACAACCGTGATACCGATTTTACTTGCTTGAATTTCTTTATGGAGCAAGAATCTGAAATTCCACTTATTTAACTGATTATTTTTACTTGCATATGATGGTTTGACTTATCAAACTATAGTTTGAAAATATAAACTATAGTTTATATTTTTTGACATATATATATATATATATATATATATATATATATATATATATATATATATATATATATATATATATATATATATATAATATTTCTTGGTTAATATTTCGACTTCCACCTCAGTTCAATTTTATTTTTATTTTTACTTTTTTGGATGAATGCTACTTAGCTAGGCCACTTCTCTGCCAGTTTTTTTTTTTTTTTTTTTGAAAACGGGTTTTTCTCTGGCGTAAGGAGAGAATCTCCGGAGAAGATGCATCCTCTCCGTCCTAGTATATGTCGGGCGATGCATCAGGCCTATGATATCCAAATCAGACTATTTTTTTATATTTGACGGTTAAATGGGCAAACAATTTCTATTTCACAAGACAAATTTAAAGAAAAGAAATATTAGAATTAGATTGCCATGAAGGAAATACATGAATATTTTATTTAAGTTGATATTTATGATCACTTGCAAGATCAAAACATTCACTTCTTTAGGTCAGGGCACTCTAATTCTATGTAATAAAAATAACATGTAGACATTTTTTCCATTCGTGGCACTCTTATTATAGCCATATTTTAATCAAATTAGTATAAAACTTTTCATGCATTTTTCTCAAAAAAATCGTTATGTAAGAGTATAAAAATATCATATCACTGAATTTTGAATTAAATTCTCTAACAAATGAGCAAATAAAAAAATTATGTTTTTCTTTTATTTAAATTTGTCTTGTGAAATAGAAATTGTTTGCCAATTTAACCATCTTTGTAGCTCTTATAGTTCTCGAGATAACAATGGTGGCCCAAGTAAAATAAACACCCTTTATATATATAGTATGCGGTTTGGAAACGAATAATAATAATAATAAATTTAGTTGTTAATTTTAAAGTAAGCTTTGGTCATTGTTTTTATTTCCTTACTGCCTCGCTTCTATCTTTAACCAAAATAGCTTACCTATCTAATTAAAAAGAAAAAGATTCAAGACAATCACAAGACTACAAGAGAGTGCTGAATTCAGCCAAACGTTTTCATTTTTTATTATCATTAAATTATGCAAATTTTATCCAGTTTTTCTATTCTGCGGAATCGTCGCTAATAGATTTTGACAGTTTAGAGAGTTGTATAAATCATTTGTGTCCTAGGCTAAGATTTTCACAATCAGAAAGTGATTGGCTGTGAGTAAACACCACAACTATTTGACCTACTAACGCGGATCTTCAACTAGATTCTCTCTACTTGCATAAATATTTCAATTAATTACAAAATTCCCCTTTGTTCGGCACAGCATCCCTTGTGTATTTGAATAATTTCGCAGCGAGAGGACTTGAATTAAGGCGCCAATAAAATGCTAATTATAAGCAAAATTAAATTAAAAATTACTCCACTTCACTTCTCAATGGAACAATTTGATTAAATCTCTGCCATTTCCGTATTTTCAATAGACTTTTAAATGAGGCAATATACTTTTATAAACTTTTAAAATTAGATAAAGGACATCTATAATGACCGGTTGTACAATTACAGTTTAAACTGCAGCTGAAAATATCGGCAGTTTAAAGTTAAACTAAGTTTACCTGTAGTTTAAACGGTCGATCAACGTTTAACAAAAGTGCATTGGTTTAAACTAAGTATAAACTGTAAACCGTTGATGTACAACAAGATGTTTGCGCGTTACCATGGTTTTGCAATAAACACAGTTTAAACTGTGATTGTACAACCGGCCTTAAGTAGAATAATTTCAATTTAAAAATGATTTTCGATTATGTACAAAAATATAAATACTACTTCCTCAAAAATTTTAACTGTAAAAAAATATGATATTTGTCAATTTGGATTATTTAGGGCCGGTATTCCCATTTTCGGATAAAGTGCTGGATAACTTATCTGTCGATAAATGAACAATATCGCATCAAAAAATGACATTCAATATAATTCACATCTGGAGTACGATGATCGACTGGTAGCAGAATGGAAAATTGGGAAATGATCGGACACGCAGTCTAATGTAAATAATTTATTTCCTGGCCTACGTTTCGACTGTTCTAGCCCTGCGGAAGACTGTAGTAACAGTCGAAACGTAGGCCAGGAAATAAATTATTTACATTAGACTGCGTGTCCGATCATTTTCCAATTTTCCATAATTTACATCATTTATGCTCTTATTTCGATGCGATATTTTATCATTTATTTGACGGATAGTTATCCTGAGCTTTATTCGGAGATGAAAATACCGGCCCTTAGTCTGTAATAATTCCTATTGTTATAGATAGAATACTATTTATAAAGTAATTAACAAATATTTGTTTCACTTTAATTTCAAATCAATTATTTTTCATACATAGCCTACAGAAAAAATATAAAAATAAAATTTATTTAAATTTCAATTGAATTTTTCCCAATATTCTTTTATGTAAGGATATAAAAACATTACATAGTGGAATAAGAAAATATAACTTTGTTTTGTACATTGAGAACCACTGGTTTAAAAAAATATTTTCTTCTAAAATTGCATCTCATCCTTGGTCTCTTACAACTTTGTTCTATAGTATTTTTTTGTAGTTCTAGTATCTTCCGAGATAAAAATCGCGTTTCTTAGTTTCGTTTACACCCTGTATATCACTAACCTAATCAGATTATAAGAATCACACTAAAATCGCACATCGCATTAACGGGTAAAGCTGATAAGATTTGATAACATTTATGTTAATAAAAATATTAAAGAACATCCCGACCGACGCCAAATATTTCCAATATTAAATGGCACACAATGACCCCTGTGTTGCACTCTCCGCGCCAGCAACAAGTGCCCGTGAGGTGACGCCGGGAAAGCGCTCGTACGTTGCAAATATTTCATCATTACCGATATCTGTGTACAAAGCAGATGGCACACCCAGCAATAAGCCGTGCATAATATATTTAAGAAATTAAAATGTTGTTTTAAAAAATGAATGAGTTTTATTTTATTAAATAATTAAATATAAACATGCAGGTTAACATGTTAATAAATTTTTAAAAATTTAATATGGGGTCTTGTGGCCGCGTGCCTGAGTGTCTGGTCGCGAATCTGGGGAACCGGGTTCGATCCCGACCGACGCGAAATATTTAGAATTTTAAATGGCACAAAATTGACCTCTGTGATGCACTCTCCGCGCCAGGAATGAGTGCCCGTGAGGTGACGCCTGGAAAGCGCTCGCACGCAAATATTACCGATATCTGTGTACAAGGATATATTTATATATACATATATATATATATATATATATATATATATATATATATATATATATATATGTATATATATATATATATATATATATATATATATATATATATATATATATATATAATATTTAAAAATTTAATTTGTCCTTTCGTTATAGTGACAACCCGTTTATAGTGTACCAAATACTTGATGCCTTGAAGTTCACTATAGGCGGAGTCCAATGTACTTATGAATAAAATGAAATAGGCGAGGGATATTGCAACAGATACAAAAGATTTTTAAATTATAAAAAGCATATTTTCTATTAACATATAATTTAATATTAATTTGGAAAATGCCGTGGTTATAAAGAGATGTTGTTTTCATTGAAATTTCAATTTATTTAATTGTAGGTATTATTTTAATATTTTAATTTAAATTGTAATAAATATTTTAACATTCCATTAAACATATACGGGAATTATTAATATAATTTTAATGGAAAATCAGAGTAATATTTACATACTCTAATTATTTTTATATTTAGGAATATAAAAATACGTATGTTACTCATTTGACTAGGTTTAAACAATTTGAATGATTGTAAAAGGTAATGAAATAGTCATTAACATCAATTTAAAAACATGTTTTGAATAATTGATTTTACTTTTTTATGTTCGTCTGTAATAAAATTTAACGATATTTTATTTTTATTCTTGTTTTCCAACAACATGACATAACCTAGAAGCAAAGTAAATATTGACATTTCACTATAAATTCTATTCCATATTTTTGACAGTAGTTTTCCATACATCGTTTTATTTTTCACGTAGTCCTGTATGTATCTGACTTTTGTATACACTTTTTATGTGAATTTCCTGAATGATCAATGTTATTTATTTTTATAAAACTCTTTACCAATGTTACTCGTTACCAACAAACATTAAATTTTAAATGAGATATTGACATTTTCACATTAATGTGTGAAACCTCATTTTCCTCGTCATTTTCATTCCAATATGTATTTTTTCACAAAATGTCATTTAAATTCAAATGGTCTTTGGTAATTCCAATCCGCCTATATAAACACTGTTACACTTTTTGACGGTTTTTGATATTTTTACCGATAAGAATTTTGTATACATTATGTTATTGTATTTGTGACCATTTAACGAGACTGTCAATGAAAATAACAATATAAAAAATATAAAAGTATATTTATAGAATTTAAGTTGGTACCTTGACTAACTTAATTACAATTTTTTTAATGTATTATATAAATTATGATTATGACATAATTGTATATAGTTTGCTTTTGGTCAATTGTGGATGAAGATATTTTTCGTCTCCGATAACTTGATAACGATAATCTAACTGAATTCCATGAAGTTTTAAAGCTAACTTTAAAATATACTGTTTCACTAAAATTTGACTTCATCTCTCTTTTCCCATATATTTAACTATTTGAGGATCGTACCACGATCACGGTTTTAACTAAAACGAAGTTTTAAAAAATGTTAAATTTCATTATTTAAAAATAATATACAATAATTTTAAAAAATCGTTCTTTAAACATAAAGGCGACGTTAAATATTGAAATTTGAATTTGACATTTCTTAAAACAGCGTTTTAGTTAAAACCGTGATCGTGGTACGAGCCAATATATCCACATTTTATATAAAAAATTTTTGTTTGCTTTCCGAAAACTTTCATCATTGATATCATATCAGAAGATCAATTGTATATCCATGAATTGCAAATTCGTACAGTGAAGTTGGTATACGAGTTAAGAGTTCTCAGTCAAGAAACTAATTACCAGAATTTTGAGGAAATTTTGCCTTGACTTACTCAAAATTATGACCTCAACTTTCAAAAATATGTTGATAGAAATATATAGAATATGGAAGAAACGAAAAACAAACAATTTATAGAAACGATTCCCAATAATTTAGAGCTTAGATATAGGTATATTAATTTAATTTAGTTACGCACCAATAGTTAAAAATTAAATTAAGTGTTATAAATTCTAAAATGTTATATCAGGTGCCAACTATAAACTCGCTTATAGCTACTAATAGCTAACTTTCCGGAGTTCGTGGTATAACTCTTAAATACACGAGCTTGATTTATTTTGGCGTATTTTGGTTAGAAAACATATGTTAATAATTTTAAAACTTCATAAGAAAGTTAATCGAAGATTAAATTTTATTTCCAAAGTAAATTTAATTGTATGAACAAATTCGAATCAGTTTCCATGTTCTTGACATTAAATTCATTGCTGTCAAAAAATCGCTTACATTTGTTCAATTTTTACCTTCCGTCAAAAAATTCGATGATGAGTTTTTAATGAATAAGCACGTTTTAGGGTCACTAGAATACAATTTTACTATTTTTACGATGATGTCTGTCTGTATGTATGTATGGATGGATGTATGTATGTATGTGTGTGACGATTTTTTCGGATAGCATAACTGCAATACCACCACAATTTAAATTTTTGCGTATTCCTTTTATTTAGTTGCAAATGAAGAGCTGATTAGATTTTGGTTATAACTGGTCGACCGGAAGTTCCCTAATTTGAAGATTTTAACAGTTTTTCTTGAAAAAATGCTGTTAAATATCACTTTTTCACATTTAATGTCATTATATATATTTAAGAATATTTTATTGTCTATACCATTTGATTACATTTTATACTTCATATTCAATGGATATAGAGTTAAAAAATTATTAAAAAAATTAAATTTCACAAAGCAGCCAGCTGTGCTATAAACATGGAAACATCTACTACATTCTGATTGACAACCGTCAGTGTGAAAGTGCAATTTATATAATATGTTTGAGTTATAAATTTACTGGAAATATATAGAATCTTATAAGAAACTTTCTGTATGGAATTTGTACAAAATACATAGAACTGACTGAAGGTAATATACTGGAAATATGAAATAATTTGCAAAAAACTTTCTGTGTGGAATTTATACAAAATACATAGAACTGACGTAAGGTAATGTGCTGGCCACATCAGATTTTTTTAAAATTTACTTTGGAAGTAAAATAGCAGAAAAAAAATAATATAAGAAGATATCAAAAATAACATAAATAGTAAACATATTTGCCATTATTGTGTAATCCAACAATTATTATTTGTCTGGCGATGACCAAGGAGTACAGAGAAAAAAAAAACAGAAAAAACCAGCTTAGACTTGTGCGTGATTTGTGTATATCTCGCGAAATTTTAGCATACATTGAAGAAAACATAAGGCGTTTTTTGGTGATACATTGGTTTGAAACTATTTCGTAGTGTTTCAAAACATTATATTTTGGCGACACAACGGTGACGTCAGAGACGAAATTAGTTGAAACAGTTTCGTATGTTTTCAAACCGATT
>OY720453.1:61087990-61127990 GCA_963082715.1 Harpalus rubripes
TTAATCATGGTCGCGACACCCAAGTTTCATACACTAGTGGTTCACTAACAATACCAAATACCATATTAAAAGATGAATTATATTCATATGGATTACCATACCAAATTTCATTCAAATCAACAAAGCGTTTCGTTATTATAAGCAATATTAATTTTTTTTACAAAGACTTTAAAGCAGAATACTGGCTAAACCGTGCACAGTCGGATATAGGTAAGTTTAGTTAAATCGTCTTATTTTGGTCCCAGGAATCTGTGGTTAAGCCATGTCCCCCTATTTCCAAGACACCCTGTATAACAAAAATATGAAAGAATTCAGTAATTATCCGTGATTTGTCCATTTCCTCGGCTAACTAACTAATGGAGAACAGGATTGTCCAGAAAACATTGGTTCAAGATAAGGATATTTTAATTTAAATTTAATTTCAAATACATTTATTTCATACTGTGTCGCATTTCCATGTTTACAATTGTGATTTCAGTCCGGTAAATGAGACTTTACGGTATTATTATTCTTTACCGTACTGTATCGTTGCTAAGCAACCAATTTCTTATTATGATAATTTATAATGAACTACGTGATGGAATAGAACATTTTGTCAAAACATTCGTTTCTATAAACAATTTTATATTTTGTGATTTTTCAAACCTATACAAATAAAAAACGAAATAAATCAGCAATATGTAAAGAAATAGTTATATTTAATTTAACATTTTAATAAAATTTGATCCGGAATATCATTTTCCATATTCATTTTTGAAAACGTTGCAAAACGTTGTTAGAAATATCAACAAAACAAAATTGGTTGCTATGGTATCATGACTATTTTATTTTTATTAAGACCCAGACGACATGATTGTTTTTAAAGAGAAAAAGAAAGGTTGAAATAAAGCAAACTTTCATCCAAAAATGCGACACAGATATGAAATAAAATGTTGTACGTCATACGTCCGTTAAATGATTTTCACGGTACTCATTTCAAAATTCCAGACTCGGCTCCTTCGTCGCCTCGTCCGGAAACATCTTATTCGTACCGTAAAAACTCATTTACCGGACTTATAACGTAAATTACTATTCCTCGAAGAGAAGGTTAACGTCAATAATATTTTGATAATTGACCACAGAAAATAAAGCAAGCGGACTCCAAACAAGAAGAATATTAAAGAATTTGAAATATATTTTAATAAGTTCCAAAATATATTTATTTAGTTAAAGAATTTTCTCGGTGATTTTTATATTTGTTTAGGTCTACATTTCCAGAGATGAGACAGTTTTGAGTTTTCCTTATAACAGGGTTAATAGAGATCACATGGTAAATACGTATTAGATTATACGACTATATGAAAGTGTATTTTGAACTTAAAGTCAAATTATGGTGATCTCGCAAGTCATCGAATAACTGGGATAATTTCTTTGTTTCTACATTCTATGCTGTTGAAAATAATTATGAAAACAAAATATAATTAAGCAAGGGAAATTGTTTTAATTTAATATACCTAATGCAACTATCATGTTATGTTGAAATAAATTCCAATTAGTAATGGTCTATTTTATTTGCAGTTGCAATTTATTTTAATGGATTTACTCTTACTCGTAAAATATATTTAATATTTAAAAGCCCACAATAATTGTTTTCCTTGATGATGTTTTTTATTTTTGAGCTATAAGATAAAATTTGATTTTTGCTTATTTTAAAAATACCTCAATCTTGCTTATTGTAGGACATAATGCCAAATTATTTAGCTAACAGTTTTTACATAGACTAAAGTAATATATTTTTACCTCCCGCTACCCTTGGTAAGGGAGGTATAGGGATCGTGCTAAAAATGGCATATCGAGATTTTGGTAAATGACCACGTTTTAAGATCCCTAGAATCCAATTTTAACATTTTCATGATGATATCTGTGTGTGTGTGTGTGTGTGTTGATCCTCAACGCTAACTCAAATACTGTCATTCAGAAAATTTTGAAACCTTGTATTTCGAATTTTTTACTTCCTTGTACAAAGTAAAGGAAGTATTGTAATCGCGAAAAATTTCGATTGTATTGTAAAGAGCCCATTAGATTTTGGTGAAAATCGGATAACCGGAAATGGCACTTTGCAAGAAGCTCAAAATAGTTTTTCTTCGAGAAATACCCTTAAATGTTATTGTTTCGAGATTAATGTTGTTATAAAAATTAATTATTAATTAATTCAAAAACCTTACTAAAGTCTTTACTTTACTGACAATTGTCATGATATTCTTTCCCAATAAAAATTAAAGATTATTAAATTTTCTATAGGTTTGCATTAATACATTTTCTATATATTTTATGGATATATTTATAAAATTATCTATAATTTAAATCCCAGAGTCTACGCTTTAAACAAACAAAACGCAGTTATTCAAATGTATGTAAATGACAGATAAATTTCGCTATCAAAGAACTAATCATTTCAAAATAATATTAGTAACGTTTTAAAAAGAAAAAAGTAAATAGAACAATAGAAAAGGAATTAAATATCGTTTCCAGCGTAGGTATGTATATTTAGATTAATAAAATTCACAAAAATGTTTAAGCTAATCCTCATTTTTGGATTAGTGAATTCTATTCTATCCCGGTATTTAAAATTTAATCTTCATTTTATTATAGCTCCGGAGGCTCAATGGTTAGAGCAACGCCTCATGTCATGAGTGTCCTCGGGGCTCTGGGTTCGAATCCCATTAAGGCATGGATGTGGGTGAATGTGAACCCACTCTGTAATTGCGATTTAATCCTGCTGAGGGGTTTAAAAGAAGGTAGTTACTTGGCTTAGATTGGACTATATTTTAAGAAATGAATTGTCAAAATTCACTAATCAAAAAATAAGGATTAATTTAACTTTTTTGTGACTCGGGCTGTAAATGGCGGGAGGTATTGTGTTGGCCACACCAGATTTTTACTTCCTTGTACCAAGTAAAGGAAGTATTGTAATCGCGAAAAATTTCGGTTTTGAGATTTCAACGGAAATATCCATTTTGACCATCCCTGAATCCATTCTGACTAATTTCGTCGTGACGTCTGTACGTACGTACGTACGTTCGTATCTCGCATAACTCAAAAACGGTAAGCCGTAGAAAGTTGAAATTTTGTATTTAGGACTTCTATAACATCAAGTTGTGCACCTTCCTTTTTGGTCATTACATAATTTCCAGAAATGGTACTTTATTTGAAGCCTATAATAGATTTTAATGAAAAACTATATTAAAATATAATCCAAAACGTTTCAAATTTGGTATATAATACTTTTATATCAATTGGAATAACATAGCAGATTTTGGTTAAAACAGGCTAACCGGAAGTGATATATTACCTGAAGTTGTTAACAGTTTTTCTTGAATAAAATGGTTTCATTTTGATTTTAGAAATAAGTGCTTCGAATATTATTAAATTAGCTAGATATCTAAATTTAAAATTTATATACTTTTTGGTTTTTGTAATGAAGCTTGCTATAGATTAGGACAAAAAATAACAAAAAAATTAAAAAAATAGATGTCAATGTCAAATTACGTCAAACACGTGCAATTTTATAATTGGGTCTATACTTCATCTTCATATTGTTCTTGCGCACAAGGAAGTCGTGTTGTGTCCACAACAGATTTTTTATTTTAAACTTCATATTTTTAATTGGCAACCTATGCTGAAAATAGTCTCATCTCTGTGAAACTTTTATTTTTGTCGTTGGTCGGGACTGAAGCCGTGTCCCCAGATTCGAGACCAGATACTCAGGCAGACGGCCATCCTTGGGACCCCATATTTAATTTGCAGTACAAAATTAAAAGTGATTGTATCCCCGTTAAAAATAAACGAAAATGAATCATTTCCAGTAAGCCACCGTATGAAATTTTATACCCGCTAAAATTCTCGAATCATTTCCCTGATGAATTCATTGTTGAAATTGCTAAGCGAAAGACGCATTCATGTGTTAAAAAATCAGAGCTGTCGGTAAACAAAAAGCTCCAGCAAGCAAGTGAATTAGTGAGTCTTGCAACGTAATCCGGGAACCTGATATTGAATAATTCAGTAATACGGCAAAAAACGGCGGGCTCCAGGGATCAGCCCACTGGATTATGCAAAGTGGATCTTGGATACGGATTATAACAAAAAATACTTTAATTTTTTATAAGCAATGCTTTCGTTTGCTGGGTGTTAGTGTGTTCTATGTCTCTAATGCTCAGTACTAAGAGCATATGAGGATTATATCGTTCCATACCACAGAATTTTAATGTGAGTGACAAGAAATGTCTGTGGAGAAATTTCCGGATAGTATTTGCACCGAGTAAAAGTATATTATTGAACAAGTGGGAAATTATTACACTGTAATTCAAGCGGATGAAGTTTAGAACAAACTAGTCTAAATAGGTATGGTATGACTAGCGAATGAAAGTTGACGTTTAAATTATTTTATAAATGTAGTTTCTTTTGAAAATTTTTCCGTATATTTGATTTGAAAGGAAACTGACCCTTATGTATTCCGTTACAGAAGTTTAGAATTGTACTCAATACCATGAGACTTAAAATGACATTAGCAACAGGATTCCGGGATGTATTTAAAAAAATCTGATGTGGCCAGCACATTACCTTTCGTCAGTTCTATGTATTTTGTACAAATTTCATACAGAAAGTTCCTTGCTAAAGATTATATTTCTTGTACTTTACCTTCCGGGAGTTGCATGTATTTTATGCAAATTCCATACAGAAAATTTATAGGAAAAGATCCTATATTTCCAGTAAAATTATAAGACAAACATACTATAGGGCGCGAGCAGACACGTGACTCGAGGGACCTTGACGTGCTTAGAATCAGCTGATTTGTGTGCGCATGTCATTTTAACAAGAACATTGTCAATTTAACAAGACCAATGTTTTGACTTATTTTGATTTTGAATTGCTAAAATGTTAATATTTTATAATTGTTAGGCAGTAAAACACATTAAATTAAAAATAATAACATCTTAGCAGTTAAAAATCAAAATAAGTCAATACATTGATCTTGTCAACATGACATTGTTCTTGTCAAAATGACATGCGCACACAAATCTGCTGATTCTAAACACGTCAAGGTCCCTTGAGTCACGTGTCTGCTCGCGCCCTATAGGTAAGTTCTATCGGTGTCAGAAATCTTACTACTTCTTCTAGTAGAACCTCAATGATCGTTCTTTTGCGTCAAAAAAATCTGAATATTCCTACGAATCATTCCAACTTCACAGCTGGAAGCGCTAGTTGGAAGATATATAGATTGGAGATGTCAATGTTCAGATTAGACTGTGCTGAAAGAAATACCTCCTTTACATTTTTATTATTTAATATATTTTTATATATTTATAAACTCTGTAATATTTGCATAACAACATTTTGAAGATCCAAAATAAACATACAAAGTTATCTTTAGTTGTTAACTAACAAGAACACATAAACACTCCCATTGTTCTATCGTATTTATTTTTTACTTGACAGTTATTTGCTACTGAGCGTTCTATTGCTTTAAGAATATTCTTATTCTAGTAAAAATATTTCTGACACCGATAGAATGTACCTTATGTCAATTTCACTTGACACTGACATCTTTCAATCAAAATTTTCTTAATATAGTAGCTGTTTCCATAGCTATGGCTACTTTATGAAATTTAATTTCTTTATAATTTTTTAACTCTATATCCATTTAATATTAAGTATTAAATGCAGTCAAATCGTATAGAGAATAAACTATTCTTTAATATTTATAATAACATTAAATGTGAAAAAATTATATTTAACATAGTTTTTTCAAGAAAAACTGTTAAAATCTTCAAATGAGGGTACTTCCGGTTGTCCAATTCTAACCAAAATCTAATCAGCTCTTCACATGGATGTAACGAAGAGAAATACGAAAGAATTATAATTTTTAGAATTGTAGTATGGAAGTTATCGTAGACGAAAATTTTGTTACACACACACACACACACACACACACACACACACACACACACACACACACACACACACACACACACACACACACACACACACACACACACACAGACACACATACATACATACACACACACACACACACATACAGACATCATCGTAAAAATAGTAAAATCGTATTCTAGGGACCCTAAAACGTGCTTATTCATCAAAATCTCACCACCGAATTTTTTGACCAAAGACAATACCTTCCTTACCTAAAGGTGACGGAAGGTAAAAATTAATACCGCAAATTCTGGTTCGTTTGTCTCAGGTGTAAGCAACCCTCAAGTCGGAATTACTTGGGGATACATGATCAGAATAAACGAAGGGGTGAGACAAATATGGATGTCGAAAGTGGTAGAAAAAAAGAGAGCGAAGAAGATTTAGAGACAACTGGGATCAGATAATACTAAAAATTTTGGAGAAGAAAAATGCGACGATTCTAGACGCTAGAAAAATGGTAAGGAATAAGAAGCAATGGGTAAAATTCGTACACGATTAAATATATTTGTAGACCTTACACCTTACGGTAAAAGAGTTACTGAAAATGTACCTATACCGAGTGTCTTAGACCGACCGACACATGGGAGATTAAGATGTGAAATCAGTTAATTGTGAATAGTATCTCCCCAGTGTAAGATATTAAACTCAAATTTTGTATACTCATTGGAGGATATTGATACTATTCACAATCAACTGATTTCACATGTTAATTTCATATGTGTCGGTCGGCCTAAAATACCCGGTATAATAATTTTCCGAATTTAGAAAAATTCTTTTAGATACGTGATCAGTGCATAATGTAGCATCTGCCATTTAATTTTTATTATGAAGTTACGAAACATCATGCATATACTATTTTCTTTTACCAGAGGTGGCAAACGTTTACTAATTAAAGAATTCCGGAATTCTATTGTGCTATGTTTAGTAGCCATTAAATCGTTTCACAAGACAACAGTTTTGAACTTGTTACCCCCGAAATCCAAAGAATTGTATAATAAAGCATGAAACGTTTTCATTAGCGGTACAATGACGGTACAATAACGGTACGGTGACCGTATGTAAATATCAAAGGGTCGTCATCGTACCGTCATTGTACCGTGAATGTAGATGTAAATGGGTCCATTAAAATACATTGGAGCAAAATGTATCCGTACCGTCATCGTACCGTCATTGTATCGCTAAAGTAAATCCTAAAGCCGAAGTGTCATTATTTGTCAAAATAATAGAATCTCCCCTGTCCACATTTCATCTCCAGAGGTAAAATTGTACAACTTCTCTTTCTTTGTCGGTCATGGAATAAATAGTTTTTATGAGTCAATAAAGCCAGAAAATAAAGCAATGGGTATCCTTCCAGATGAGAAACTACCACCAGGTAATGACCAGTAACGGTCCATTTGGAAATTTTTAAATCGCCTACGCAGTCAAGTAGGAAAATGTGCAGTAAACGTGTTCAACTGGGAGTACCAAGCAGAACCTACTTTATGTTATTGTGGTCAATAACAAACAATGCCCCCCCCCCCTGCTCACGTGCGCCAACTTAGAAGAGGAATGCACGAGAGAATATCTGGACACCAGCTGCTATAAACTGCGCAATTTTTTGCTAGGCTAGGCCACTTCTCTGCCGGTTTTTGCTGAAGGTATATCCTCTCTATAACGGGAGAATTTCCGGATGGATTCTCTTCGCCATAGTTTATGCTGGGCGATGCATCTGAGCATCAGGCCTATGATATCCAAATTTGACTATTTATATGGTTTTAACAAGTGCTCAGCAGACTCACTACATGCGGTCCGGATGCGTATTTCGCTACTGAAAATCGGTCACTTCCGTTTGTAAAGAGTGAGAAATATTTGGTATTATGTATTATACATTTATTGTGTATTTTTAATTATTTATGTATAAAGTAATAATAATTTTATTAGATTCTGTAGACACAATAATACAGTGTATAGAACAAGTCAGATAAATATAATACAAATTACATGTTAAAAAATTCATTCAAATCATAGAAGCTGTGTCCAATTAGAAAAGTCTTCAATGATTTTTTAAAAAGTTTGAAATTATTTTCGTTTTTTAAGTTTTCAGGCAAGTTATTAAAATTTCTAAACCCAATCTGTTTGGAGAGTTTTTAGTAATATTTAATCTAGATTTTGGGATATAAAAATTGCTCTTATCATCATCATAATCGTGTAGACTTGAACTCATGGTAAATGATGTTTTATTCTTATAAATGAACAGACAAAGTACGTAGATGTAAATTGAAGTTAAAGTCATGATATTTAATTCCTTAAAACTATCTTTACAAGAAGTTCTCGAGGTTATATTTGTAATGCAACGTACAATTCTTTTTTGCGCTACAAAAACTTTGTTAGCTGGATTTGAGGCACCCCAGAAATAAATACCGTACCGTAATCTAGACTCAACGCTCGCCGAATAGAACATGACTAATTGTTTTCTGTTTAAATGTTCTTTAAGGTGACGGATTTGGTAGCATATGATATTTAATTTGGTCACAAGCTCTTTGCACTGGGGGCCCCAGTTCAAATTACTAGTGAACAGTAAACCCAAAAGGCGTACAGGGTCATTAGTATCCTGTAAATTATTTTGTAGACAAATATTAAATTGAGATTATATTGTATATTGTGTAGATTATATTGTATATGGTTTGGAAACGAATAATAATAATAATAATCCCATCACACAGCAAGTAATTTTATGCAAATATCACTTCTGGTTTATTAATAGACAACTAGTTCTAGGTAGATGATATAATTTAGCCTTGCTTGGCAGTAACATCTCAAGGATACCCATGTATGGAATGTAGAGAATTTTCCACCCGGAATTTTGGGTGCAGCTGCGTATTTTAATTATACCATATGAGACTGAATTTTCTATTCATATCGTAGTAAATAGCTACTTTTACAATATGCAGATTGTCGGGTGACATTGTCTAAAAACATTCACTTTAAAAAAAGTGTTAATAAAAGTGATTTCAGCATTCGGTTCAACATATTTTTATGTGAAATCGTTTATCACAAGTCATTTCACTTTTCACAGGTTTTCAGAGCTGTGGAGCAGAATTTACATTTCCAAAAATGTATGAATCTAAAAATATCCATGAATTGACTGCCTATATTGAATCCATGTAACAATTTAAGCGGACTCAATTGCTAGCGTCATATTCCGCCTGGACTCGCTCGTTTTGATGTTGGGGCTACAACAGAAATGTACTTGTACCTTGGAAGCCGCATCGGTGGTCGTGTGGCTTGAGGCAGCGAACAGCGCTCGAAGCGACCGTCACCGCTCGACCCTGACGTTGTGGGTTCGATTCCCACCAGGGGCTTTGGGTGTTTGTGTGTGTC
The DNA here is from genome assembly GCA_963082715.1 of Harpalus rubripes. Classification (NCBI taxonomy): domain Eukaryota; kingdom Metazoa; phylum Arthropoda; class Insecta; order Coleoptera; family Carabidae; genus Harpalus; species Harpalus rubripes. The sequence goes on from OY720453.1 coordinate 61,097,324, forward strand.
TTTTCATCATCTCATCTCCATCAACTCAAGGTACAAACCGTCGAAAAATTAACTCACCCCCTTTAATATCGATTGTAATAAGTTATGTAAACATTAAATACAATAAAGAATTATATTATATTACTCGTACCTTAGTTGTCACACATCCAAGTACTATCTACTGGCTCTGCAGCTTGAATTGGGTTATTGAGCGAGTCCGTACCAACGCATGCTGCCGAGTCTTAACCCAATGTTTTTTAATATAAATTGATGCATAATTTTCTTTAAATGTTGTGTCAGGGAACCATGTTGATAATGTGCATTAATAAATATAAGGCCTTCAAGTTCCACTATTTATTAATTTACTTTTATTTTGGACGTTTCGAGCAGAACCCGCTCATCTTCAACAACTATACAATTGATGTTGAAAATTACAAGTACATACGGTATATACATACATATTCACGATATTGAATTGGAGGCCCATGCTCCATCTGACTACGATGATTACATTTAACATGTAATTTTACATCTTTTGTATATGTACAACAATGTAATTCTGCTCCAACGTGTATATGTATGTACTTGTAATTTTCAACATCAACTGTATAATTGCTGAAGATGAGCGGATTCTGCTCGAAACGTCCAAAATAAAAGTAAATAAATAAATAATGGAACTTGAAGACCTTATATTTATTAATGCGAATTACTTTATCATAAATGCACAACTTTAATAACAATTAGTGATGTATCGATTATATGGTTTTTGCTGACTGACCGACTACCGACCATTCGGTCTTTTTAGAAGCCAATTAATCTGCCTGATTGACTTATTTCATGCATCGCTAAAAGCAAAATTCATTTGCTCCCATTGTAGTGTGTCTCAGATTTGCCTTTGCTTAACATTCATTCATCACAATCGGCCTTTGATTAATAAATAAGAAAATACTTACATATTAATAACATAATATTTCCTATATACAAATTTAAAAAGGAAAATTGTATTTTTACCTCCCGCTACCCTTGGTAAGGGAGGTATAGGGATCGTGCTAAAAATCGCATATCGAGATTTTGTGTGTGTGTGTGTGTGTGTGTGTGTGTGTGTGTGTGTGTGTGTGTGTGTGTGTGTGTATGTGTGTCTGTGTGGGTGTGTGCGTGTGTGTCTGTATCCTCCACTCTAACTACAATACCATCATTTAGAAAATTTTGAAACCTTGTATTTATACCTTATTGTAATATGGGAAGAGGCCATTAGATTTTAGTGTATATCAGACAACCGAAAATGGGACTTTATTTGAAGCTAAAAATAGATTTTCTTCGAAAAATACCTTCAAATGTTATTTTTTCAAGATATGTGTTATAAAAATTAAAATTTATTAATTTTTCTACAGACTTGCATAAATACTTTTTCTATATATTTTATGGATACATTTATAAAATTATCTATAATTTTAATCCCGGAGCCTACACTTTAAACAAGCAAAACTCCTTTGTTACACAGTTCATATCTCAAATGTATGTATCTGACAGATAAATATCACTGTCAAAGAGCTTATCATTTAAAATTAATAATAGTAACGTTTTAAAAAGAAAATAGTAAATAGAATCATAGTTATATGGAATGGATCTTAATACATTTTCCGCTATAACTAAATATGTAAGTATGTATATTTAAATTAATAAAAATTAAATATCGGGGGGTTTGGTGTTGGCCACATCAGGTTTTTTTGTTTGTTTTATTTGAGAATTTTCTATTTGTAATTTTTACTAATGACAGTAGGACCGCGTTAATGCGACACTCGAACTCAATGATTCGACACACTTGAGTCGCTCGAGTCGGCTGCGCTCGGCAGTTTTCAAAAAGAGGACTGTCTAAGAAGCAAGTTAACAGCCCTACAATGTTTAACAGAGATTCTCTCAATATACAATCTGCTCCATCGGTATCAGATGGTGTTATTTCATGTTCAACTGCATCAACTTCATTAAATTTCGGACTAAAATTACAGATTCAAACTAAACTATGTACTTAAAAATTATGTACTTTTTAAATAATAAACTATGTAATAAATACAGTTTGCACGTTCTTTGTGTAAGATTCACTTTTCGACTGGGCGCCACTGGTTTAGAAGCGATGACTTAAGGCAAAAACACTTGACAATCTTAAACACAATAACAACAACCCCCGACCCTTGAATGATTAGGGCTAGTTAGTTGCTGCGTGCTAGCAGTCATATGCGGAGGTGGGTGAAACTGTGAATAGTGTCAATAAAGAAGAGACGAGATGCTTGAAGTAATTATAGGTGAGTGGTAGAACTCGCTGTCATTCTAATTATTATACAGGTATAATGTGGTGTGGATCATCAGATACTTGATTGATATGTTATACACTGCTTGTGTATTTGATATGCATGGTATATGTGAGATATACATTTGTATTGTTAGTTTGTGGCCGCAAACGTATGTAGTACCTAGTTTCCTAATTATCCGAACTCTGGGTCCATGGATCTATATGCTCCGAGGTGTGAGAAACACCAACTGAGAGGCTGAGATACACGAGAACGTCTGGGACGTAAAGGATAAACCCAGGGTTTATAATGATAGGTCTGGGACCTACACACGTGTGATCGTAAGCTAAACTCTCATAATGAGTCTGGGACCCATTGACCTCTGGGAGGTCGAATTCTGGGAACTCAACATGTCTGGGACATGTGTATGTGGCTACGGTACCGCTAGTGGCTCAGAAATGACTATTCAGCTGTATTCCAGCAATTCGTCCATGCACTGGGTGTATACTTTTGCGGATAGGGCTACCGGAGTCCACGAGGTGTTACGCCGTATTTAATATGCGGGGTAAGTGCCCAAGTCTAGGAATTGGGAGCAACCTTATTTCCGCTTCCCCCCCTCCTGTCTATCTTATTAGATGATAATGCACGCCTGTGATAATTGTTGTAAATTGGAATGACAATGTGTATTTTATCCCGCTTAGGGGAACGCGTTGTAGAGGGCCAGTCCGTCGCTGACAAAATTGCGTGTGTGGAAGAGAACACCGATAACAGGTCAGAAAGGAATGTGAAGTGTATATATTAGATTCATTCATGTATTATCGCCCATATATTCTAGTTAAATAATAAATGGAAAAAATTATAAAAACATACAGCCGTATGCATAAGTGCAAGCTTAAAATGGTTTCAGCAGCATTTTACGTAGTGGCCAGTAACATCAGATAAAATGCTATTAGCGGGATGGTATACATAGTTGTACTTTTACTGGTCACTACTAAATAGCCAACTTGCATTATATTTAACCTGGCAACATTGTAAAATTTGGTTATTTATTAAGCTGACAGCTGTCAGTTCTATATGTTTTGAGGTAGAATATCATTTCGTGTATTATTATAGCGTCCTTGTTATTAGATTTTAGTTTCTAGTTGATTAGACCAGTTATATTAGGTTATATAAATTTAAAAATAGTGGTTATAAGTGGATATACAGTTATCAAGTGCTGTCATCATCACATATATCAGGGAGTATGTTTATAAACGGATTGTTACATTTTAATTTGAATAGTCAGGCATTTTACATATAGAACTAAACACAATGTAAAATGGAAGAGGGCTTGTTGAATAGGTATACACGAGGAGTTGGAAGAAATAGAAGCAATACAAGAATTTATTGGAATCAATGACGAATTCTACCCTTATCGTAAGGTTTACTAAAATTTGATAATGGTGAAAAAAGTGGCAGATAATAGTTATCAATCCCATATTCAAGTTACCTATTAACACCCTTATTGAATTCGGTCACATGCAGAACGGCGTTACAATCGAGCGCACATCCGAAGGAGGAATGTTGTGGGAAGATTGTTTGGAATAATGAAAAATAAATTTTGATGCTTTATTTAATGGACTACAACTTCATATAGAAACGGCAATAATTGCAGTGACTGTTTTGCGTAACATTTGTGTTAATGAAAGAATCGAAGAGCTTGATGAAGAATTCGCAGATGATGAAGATAAAGAAGATGATGGCAATATTCCTGAGAGGCATCCTTCGAAGGCAATATATTGAAAAATATTTTAATTAAAAACAAATATAATGCAAAAAACTAAAGTATTAACAAATTACTTATAGTTATATGTAGAACAAAGCTAAAGACAAACAAAATGTGAACTAAAATATGAATAAATTATTCCTTTGCATGCACAAACTTATTGATAAATACTAAATAAATTTAAACTAATAAAATATTGACACTATTTACAATTCTTCCCGTTTTTCCCTTAAAGCTCCAATTCTTGCTTCTTGGTATTGTTTCTCATAATTTATTTTTAATTGATGCATCTCTTCGGCATACATTAACACTACTACAACTACTTTTTTATAACTACTAAAACCGTTGTTTATAGGTTTACCTTAAAAATATCATAAACATGCGTCAGTTGGTTATTAACACTTAGTTGCCAACTAACAATTTAAATCCTACTAAATGTCACTATACATAAGGTTTTGCTTAGTGACATTTTAAATTGTTTTTAAAATGATCTAAGTGACCACTAACAAATTTTATGCATACGGCTGTATATCTTTTATTTGTCTTAAATTCAGTACGTTATAAAATAATACCTATCCTACTGTAATTTACAAATAAAAATTGTATATTTTTTCAAACCTCAAATTCCCGGATAGTCGACTTAACCGACCAATAGTCGATACATTTTTAATAGTAATATTTATTTAAATTTTGTAGAAAAACTTTAACGTAATACAATGTTCGAAAAAATAATAAGCTTTCAAAAAAATTGATCTAATTTCCTCATTTCGTCTAATTTTACCGGATGAAAGTGAAACCCTCTCAAGGTAAATGTGAAGCTATTGTAACTGAGATGATATTCGTGATCACCTTGAACCTGATACCCTCACACCTGAGTTTGCTTGCATTATATTCCGCTATAATCAGCTGCGTAAATGTGTCACAACACCAGTTAGCGAACGCTCACGTTCGCTCGCCGACATTTAATAAGTAGTATAGCGGAGGTTATGGGTTACCGTTCGAAGTTGTAAACATAGACAGATTTTTTTAGTATGTAAGTAAAGGTGCAGTATGGGTAAAATTATGAGTACGCAAATGTATACGGAGAAAAAAAAGCATGATTATTTTGCAAGAATATAAGAATGCGAAATAAGAATTGCTTGCTATTTGCATTGCCAAGTTGCAAAATGTTTTTGTTTACTACTTAATGAAACATATTTTAGTTCTTTATTATTTCTGTAGAACATTTACTTGTTTGAAGAATTCAAAATTGTAAATAAAAATTCTGCTGCAAGCTACAGCTAATAGTAAAAGAAAATGAGGATGAACATATATTGAATTGATGGTTTTATTCAATTTCATATAATGGCAGGATAAAGTAAAAGAAGAAGAAAATTATTTTATGCAACGATATATGCTATAACGAACAGATACTACAAATAACAGATTAGATTAGATTTATTCTTGTCAAATTGACTTAGAATCTACATTTTTAATAAATAAGCACGTTTTAGAGTCTCTAGAATACGATTTTACTATTTTTGCGATGATGTCTCTATGTCAATGTGTACGTTTATGTGTGTACGTTTATGTGTGTATGTGCGTATGTGTGTGTGTATGCGCGTGCGTGCGTGTGTGTGCTTGTGTGTGTGTGTGTGTGTGTGTGTGTGTGTGTGTGTGTGTGCGTGCGTGCTTGATTGCGTGCGTGCGTGCGTGCGTGCATGCGTGCGTGCGTGTTATTATAAATATTAAAGAATATTTTATTCTGTTACGATTTAAATGCATTTTATATTACATATTATAACTCTGGAAACAGCTGCTATATTAAGAAATTTCTGATTGAAAGGTGTCAGTGTCAAGTACAGTTGGTAGTATGTTTGTGTTAATTTGTAATTTACTGGAAATATAGGATCTTTTCTAGAAAATTTCTGTATGAAATTTGTATAAAATACATACAACTGCCTTAAGGTAATGTACAAGAAACATACAGCCGTATGCATAAATTTGTTAGTGGTCACTACGATTATTTTAAAAATATTTTAAAATGTCACTAAGCAAAACCTTATGTATAGTGATATTTAATAGGATTTAAATTGTTAGTTGGCAACTAAGTGTTAATAACCAACTGACGTATGTTTAAGACACTTTTAAGGTAAACCTCTACAACGGTTTTAGTAGTTATAAAAAAGTAGTTGTAGTGGTGTTCATGTATGCCGAAGAGATGCATCAATTAAAAATAAATTATGAGAAACAATACCAAGAAGCAAGAATTGCAGCTTTAAGGGAAAAACGGGAAGAGTTGTAAATAGTGTCAATATTTAAATTTATTTAGTATTTATCAATAAATTTGTACATGTAAAGGAATAATTTATTCACATTTTAGTTCACATTTTGTTTGTCTTTAGCTTTGTTCTACATGTAACTATAAGTAATTTGTTAACACTTTAGTTTTTTGCATTATATTTGTTTTTCAATATATTGCCTTCGAAGGATGCCTCTCAGGAATGTTGCCATCGCCTTCTTTATCTTCATCATCTGCGAATTCTTGATCAGGCTCTTCGATTTTTTCATTAACACAAATGTTAGCCACTACAATTATTGCCATTTCTATATGAAGTTGTAGTCCATTAAAAAAGCATCAAAATTTATTTTTCATTATTCCAAACAGTCTTCCCACAACATTCCTCGTTCGGATGTGCGCTCGATTGTAACGCCGTTCTGCATGTGACCGGATTCAATAAGGGTGTTAATAGGTATCTTGAATATGGGATTGGTAACTATTATCTGCCACTTATTTCACCATTATTAAATTTTAGTAAACCTTACGACAAGGGTACAATTTGTCATTGATTCCAATAAATTATTGTATTGCTTCTATTTCTTCCACCTCCTCGTGTATATATGTAATGACAGCACTTGATAACTGTATATCCACTTATAACCACTATTTTTTAATTTATAAACCTAATATAACTGGTCTAATCAAATAAAAACTAAAATCTAATAACAAGAACGCTATAATAATATACGAAGTGATATTCTACCTCAAAACATATAGAACTGACAGCTGTCAGCTTAATAAACAACCAAATTTTACAATGCTGCCAGGTTAAATATAATGCAAGTTAACTATTTAGTAGTGACCAGTAAAAGTACAACTATGCATCCCGCTAATAGCATTTTATATGATGTTACTGGCCACTACGTAAAATGCTGCTAAAACCATTTTAAGCTTGCACTTATGCATACGGCTGATTATCTTTTGCAAGGAACTTTCTGTATGACATTTATACAAAATACATAGAACTAACGGAAGGTAATGTGCTGGACACATCAGATTTTTTTGTGATTAATTCGTAATATGTACTACATTCTAGATTATTAAAATATTTTAAATAATGTACACGTAATTTGAATTGTTATTGAGTAGAAAATCAATAAGATATGTTAACAACGCCACAACATTGGATTAATTCTATAATTTATGTTTAATATAGCAAATAATTACCATATTAATCAGATGTTGATTTTAGAATTCTACGTATTTATATGCATTAGTATATACGAATTATACCGGTGTGGTGAGGTATTACAATGTTAATATGAATATTATTAAATTTTCCCTAATACATTAAATTTAATTTATAAATATTAATTCTGTACTCTAAATCAATGAAACTCAATAAGAGCAGACTGTGATATGATTATTAATTTAATTATGTTTATAAACAATCATATTAAAGAGAGATTGGTATTGGCCCTTCCTAAATTTTGCGAATGACACGCGTAACAAACTATACCTACTCGTAAACAACTAATATATATATATATATATATATATATATATATATATATATATATATATATATATATATATATATATATATATATATATTATCTGTACGGTAAATGTACACCATTTTATCGTTAATATCAATTTCAAGATATTTTTGATATTATTTTCGAGTGATATACATAACACACTAATTGGATTTGTATACTCGTATATGCAATTGATATAGGTACATCTAATTTGTGAGGTAAAATGTATTCTATTTTATTGCGAATAACAAATTCAATATATTTTTGAAAAGTTTTATTGTAAATTGTAGTCAGTTATTAATGTACATCAGTCACTTCTACGAACCTTTTCTAGATTTACTTCCACTTATGCATTTTTTCCATGTCAAAATTATAGTATTTTACTATGTGAGCGTATCAAAACATTATGTCGTTGAATGTAATTCTAACGAATAAGCAAGCAAAAATTACGTAGGTAGGTACTTATTTCAAATAAAAAATGAGAGCCACTGGTCTTTTTTTTGTATTTGTTACATTAGACTCGTGGCCGTGTGCCTGAGTGTCATGTCGCGAATCTGGAGAACTGGGTTCGATCCCGACCGACGTCAAATATTTTGAATTTCAAATGACAGAAAATTGACTCCTGTGGTGCATTTTCCACGCCAGCAATGAGTGACCGTGAGGTGACGCCTGGTAAGCGCCCGCACGTTGTAAATATTTCATTATTACCAATATCTGTGTACAAACCAGATTGGCACACCCAGCAATGGGTAATAAGCCGTAATGTTATATTTATTTATTTTATTTAAATAGTTTGTGAATTTAACCGTCTTTGTAGCTCGTATGCCCGGTTGCAGAAACGTTATCAACGCCTTGTTCAGTTAGGGGATCATCAAAATGAACAAATTCGAATCAGTTTCCTTATTCTTATGATATTTAAATCATTGCTATGCTATCGAAAAATCACGTTGCATTTATTCGTTTTGATGAACCGCTAAGTGAACCAGGCGGTGAACAACGTTTCTGCAAGCGAGCTTTATAGTTCTAGAAATTTTAATGAAAGGCTATTTAAATTGAACACACTGTATACAGTACCATCCAAAAATATCAAAATTCAATAAAAAATTTAAATACATTTAAAATGATTATATTTTAATACAATAGAACATAGTTACATTACTTTAACAAAAAATGGTGAATTTAAATTTTTGATTTATATAAAAAAAAAACTTTCCTAGCTTTAATAATGACTGAAACCCCATGCACTTCTTGTATTAACTTTTCTAAAACACTACTAGAAACTCATTTCTAAAAGTTTTGCAGAATCGTCCAAACCTAATGGAGATTTATGATTTTTGAATTTTACTATTGCCATCTACTGAGTTCTGAGGTAACCTTTTAGATAAAGACGACAAGCTTGAGGAAAGAGACAGTAAAGCACTACCATGAACAGTATTTAAATGTGTTGAATAATGTTGTGTTTCGGTATTATTATTTTTTTAGAATTTATCTTCAGCTAACAAATCATTATTCTAACAAAACTGAGAAGAGAAGCCTTGGTAAAACAAAACCCAGCGGTTGAAGTGTGGCGGAATGAGACGGATGGCATACCGCTACTTTTTTCAATGAGAAATCATCCCACTACTTCCTTTAGAAATGATTAGCATTCCGGAACTTTTTATTTTCTTGGAAAAAAAAACCTTAGTGCAGGGCTTCAGAAAACTTTATTTCAGTGAAAATCGTAATAATATCCTAGGAGTCTAGGAGACTTATAAGCACTAAAATCTGCAGTAAATAGATTCAGCAATAAAAATTTAATTTTGTTTAAGAATCAATTTAGCTTCAAAAACGACTTCAAGTCTGTTGTTAATGTTTATAATTTTTAAATGGTCTTACAGTTGACCTGTTCACCAATTTTAACATGAAGCTTACGTCAAACTTTGGTGGAACAATGATCGAAGAAACATATGATTTAAATTGTGAAAAACAATTACCTAATACATAAGTATTCGAATTATGAAAATTACTGGAAATTATTTTCACTGCCAGGCATGGGCGCCCGCAGATTTTTTACAAGATGGGTCGATATTTTTGTTGTAAGAATTTTTAATAATTTTCAAGGTCAAACGTGTTTTAATGCAAAGTAAGATAATATAGAGTTCTTTACAATGAAGCAAATTTAACAAATTCTTAAAAAATTTAAATCAATATTTTATGACGAAAATGCGTATGTACGCTCTAAAAGCGTAGAATTGCCCCTTCTACTAGGCTTTATGATGCGAGATGCGAGCATAAGCAATAACTACAGAAACAGACAATCTGAAAATACAATGTTGCATTAAATTAAAATATATTACTGAGTAACAATATAATTATTCTATTGAACTGCTCAAAATAAAATGTATAATATTTAAATGTTAATTAAATCGCGCTCCTCACAAAATACGGCAACCCTAATCATACGTAGGTACTTTTAATATAAATAAATATGCAATGTCTATTCATTATTTACTTTTCTATTTCTTTATTTCTATATAACAGTAAAATCGATAACTGTGAAAGTTTTGAGAAGAACGTCATCATAAAATGATTAGAATAAACTTCGGCATATTAAAGAAAATACAACACCGAAGATAATGTAATATACTGTAAAAATAATTGCAATACACATTTAACAGTACATAACATAATTTACTGCAAGTATATGCAACAAAATTTGCAGCATCATGATCTTCCGCTGAAATAATGTAATAAATGTAATAAATTTTTGCTTAAAATATCAGAAAATATTACTAATAATGATTAAAAAATACAATGATACATTGAAATGAAAATAATTTTATTTTTAAAAATGGATACAGTCCATAAATGAAAGGGGGGTCAGTCGACCCTTTCGACCCCCCCCCCTGTGGGCGCCTATGCTGACAGGTAAAATTTCATATTCTCAGAAATTATTGAGACATTTTATTTTTACTCTTGACTTTTGTTGTTTTTAAATAATTTCGGGCGGGTTAATGTGGAATGAAATGATTGAAATAATAATTTGAATTTTTTGTTAGATTGTTTTAAAATATAAAAATACAATCATTGTTAAACTGGTGTACCTTATTTATTTCTAGTTATTTTATGTAATGAACGGTTATCAAAAAATATATCAATACATTTATAACACTACGTTTAATAATTCATTTTCGATAACCATCCCGTTATCTTTTTTTGTCCACTTCGACAACTGTTCGAACTTGCCGTCTTTTTCTAAAGACATGTAGTAGTGGGAGGGAGAATGTGTGTTGTGTGACGTCAGTTTCATAAGTCCCAGTGGCGTCGATAGACCATTTCAGAGGGGCTTGCGCCCTCCCTGTTTAATTTTGCGCCCCCTTTCCGTGTTTTTATTTAAATAAATTATTAAAAATCAATCGGACTTTTTTACTATTTTATTATGCACTTACTTATCTGCAACAAGCAGCGAGACGATTATGTACCTACGACTTTAGCCGAAGAGGAAAGGTTACCGCTGCTTTAAATATGAAGCGAAAATTCAAATAAATTATTCCTGTATTAGAACTATTAACGCATTAAAACATTCAACACTCGACAAGCATCCTTCCGATACTAACCTGCATTTTAAAATAAAAATTATTGAAATCTATTAATACTGGACTTTTCTCGTTTTGCCATTAAAATCAAAGTCAAATACTAATAGATTTCAATAATATTTTTTTTAATTCAGGTTAATATCGGAAGTATGCGTGTCGTGTGTTGAGTTTTTTAAAATGATAATAGTTCGAAACAATAAATTGAATTTTCGCTTCATATTTTAGTACAGGGGTAAACTTTCCTCTTAATAAAGATACTATAAGAAATCAAAATGATGCACCATTCATGCTATAAAAGAGACGAAATTATTTAAGGCTATCCCATTGCAAGGATATAATGAAACAAAAAATTCAACAAATAAAGCCAATTTTATAGACTCTAGTTATTAAAAAATTTTATCCCTTTCTCCAGAATTACAATGTACCTCAAAATGCACATTATTGTTCACTACGTCACAAAATCATGTTATAGAGAGTAGTGCAAAATGTATAATACGCAAAATAACTCCGGAAATTAATAATTGTGATTATTTTGCAATAATAGTAGATGATCCTCGGGACATCACTGCAGAAGAACAGATAAGTATTTGTGTTCGCTTCATTACAGCTGAAAATCTTCCAAAATAAATATTTTTATGTTTTAAACATGAAAAAATTTACATGCAGAATCAGACTGTCAAAAATTATTTCGTTCTAAAGGTGCGCCCTGTTGCGCCCTCCCTGTTAAAAGTACCTAGTGACGCCCCTGATAAGTCCCCATTCACATTAGTTGATCTGCATGTAATGACATCTCTTTATACCCATAGAATTTCAAGCAAATGTAAACCATGAAAAAAGTTAAATTTTCAGTTTTATTGAGTTTTGTAACTTTTAAAAGGATAAGAAGGAAAAAAGTATATTGACTTTTGCAAATTAGCAGGTATACCCTATTTGTGGACGGTACGGTATGTGCACCTATAGAACTGTTACAATCCTGCAAGGAATTTACTATTTATAGGAAATACAGAAAGGCTTAGATACAAATCTACTGTATTATGCGGAAATACTCTTCAAACTGGTAAATACGAACGTTTGTTTAAGAAGTAAATATTCGTTATTTCTATTTATTTTGAATAAGAGGTACAAAGACGAATCATTTTATTTGCAAAGAATAACTGCAATACAAATAAAAACTGCAAATACTTCTCACAGGACAATAGAAATTTATCGAACAAAGCTTCCCTTTATAAAGAGTAGAATTATTGTCCTTATTTCTCCATGAAATACAGTTATTGCGTCTATGTATTGTCCTTGTTTGTGATTTATCCTTTATGATATATTCGATGTTACAATACGCTTTAAATGAAATGTCCTGCTATATTGCAATGTCCTTTAAAATACGTAGATAATTTTTGTGTTTTTGATATGTGAAATTTACGATTTGTTTATTATGAGCCAATATATTTAAATTATATTTTATATAACTCCAGCATAATTTATTTTATATAGCAAAATGTAAAACTAGTAGAATGTAAAATATTTTCTGTTGCGTGTAACAAACAAGTGGATATTGTGAAGCAGTGAAATATATCCTGCAGCTAAAACATATTTAGATGTTTATCGGATTATAAAATAAATGTACCAGTCGATGCTAAATAATATATTATGTTGGATATAATATCCATCAAACAATATATTATAAAAGTTAATGCGATTTTGTTACTCAGGTTTTTAACACATTGATTTATATGATATCAAAATATAAAATCAAATTTGAAATCTGATATGCACTGCACACACATATAATACCGTTCATAAATTCCGCTACTCCTGCTTAATTGTAAAAATCAGTGTATAAATTAAATTTTTTTGTAACTTCCATTAAGAATTATATTATAAATCTTAATAAAAGTTACAGAACAAAATACTAGTTATTTATGTATCAAAGCATTGAAGTTCTACATTTTACCATGAATAAGGAAAACCTAGGAAAACCATAAGAGTGATAGAAATGAACTTCAAGTTGCGAGGTGCATAATAAATTTTATTTGAAATCGAAAAATTTTGGAAATCAAAGGAATATTATTACAGGTTATATTTACCTACTTATCTATCAGTTTGACAATAAATGTTGCCCCTATCGAATATTTAAAGGACACTCAAAATTATGTATTTTATCTCTGACTGAGTGTCAGGTCGCGAATCTGGGGAACCGGGTTCGATCCCGACCGATGCCAAATATTTCCAATTTTAAATGGCACTAAATTGATCCCTGTGGTGCACTCTCCACGCCAGTAATGAGTGCCCGTGAGGTGACGCCTGGTAAACGCCCGCACGGTACAAATATGTCATCATCATTACCGAAATCTGCGTACAAAGCAGATTGGCACACCCAGCAATGGGTAATATGTCGTGATGATATATTTATTTATTTTATTTATTTATCTCAAACTTGTTCCTATGGTATCCAAAGTCACGGGGAATTATTACTGATTTCTATGTTTTTTTTAATATAAATAAAAAGCAGTTTTACAAAATTATTTTATTATTGAAATAATTTAACATTATGAAACTTATTTAATATAATAATATAATATAATAATAATATAATATATTTGCCCAAGATATTAATCTTTTACAAAAGATTGGTACATGTTAAATAGGAAAAAATTACAAAATAAATCATATACATTATAGCGTTTGTGTGATAAACATAATACATAAAACAAAAGAGATATATTTACAGATTCATTGCAAATGCGCGAATTTTAGTTGCATTCTGGATGTATTTTGAGATATCGAACATTTTCTCCAAGTTAAGCTCTCCAAAAAGTTGCTCCATTTTCGGGGTTGAATTTTGTAGGTGTTTGGCAATGAATTCCGACCGTATAGGATTATATAAAGGACACTGAAATAAGAAATGTTCTATGTTATCGGGTAGGTAAGTATTGCAAACTGAACATATCTCTTCCTGGTTGAATTTATGAATGATGCCATGTTGATAGATGCTAAATAAATTGGGATTTGATATTCGCAGGCGACTGGAAATCTGAAGGATATTACGTGGGATATCCATGGAAAGGTAGTGATGGCTGGTTAGGTATGTTTTAAAGTTGGGATTATAGGATGAGTTTATGATTCGTTCCGTATCTCTTCTATGGCCCATTTCATATATAGCCAATTTGACGTTTTCAATTTCTTCATCAATTGTCAAGAAATTTTGCTTGTCCCACAGCCATTTAAAATTAATTTCTGTTAAAATATTTTGCAGCTGCCTTGCCCAGTTAAATTTGTTCTGATCAGTATCTGAGTACCGTTCATTTTGATTCAGCTGCAATAATTTATTGTAACAGATATGAACATATCTTGTGTTTGACATTAAAAGTATTTTTTTCCACCATCGTAGTATTTTAACTATATGAAACTTATTTATTTAAATTAATATTAACATTTATGTTAAAATAAGTTACTTATCTTTACACAATGACAGATATCATATACGGAAAGAAAACGAAAGACGAGTTAGTGGTTACTTGCTTCGAAATTAAATTCAAAGATGCTGTTTGTGCTTCTAAGTGAATACATTTTAAAGAAAAGTACTCAATTTCACCCATTTTAATGTGTTTTTCTTTCATTAATTATTACAGCAATTTTTTTTCGATAACAATATTATAACAAAACCATAACAACCATTCAATGGCTACTTTGTAATTGGAAATACTACATCAATTGACTTGTCAGTGTCAAACGATGAATGAAAACATAAAAATGATTTAAGAAGTTTTTAAGAAAGTGTTGGATAAAACGTTGTATTACGCTCGTGTGAAATGTATATTAGTCACTACAGAAAATTAGCCACTCGCCCTGCGGGCTACGTGGCTAAAATTTTTCTTTCGTGACTAATATGGTATTCCACAATCATATAATAAATAACTATTATTTGTCATTTTTGAAGTAAATTTTGACCACTGTTTTTATGTACTTACCGTCTCGTCTCCTGATCGGTAAGTAACTACAATCACTGACCGAACTGAAAACCTATTGTCTTGGAATATTTACCGATTAGGTATCGGTAAATATTTTTAAAAACCGGTCGTGCAAAAATTAATATATTTAAGAATTTGTTTTAAGAAAAGCATCTTTCCTGTTAAGGCCTGTGTCCACGATCCTAGAAATCGATCCGAGTTCTCGGACATAGGCCGCAATTCGATATTTCGGATCGTGGACACTACCAACTCGGACGCAAAAATCGAATAGAAAACTAGAATGGAAAAATGCGTTCTGTCCCATTTTTTTGTACAAGTTGCTAATTTCATTTAAATGTTTCCAATTTAAAATCTTGACGTTTGATGTTTGATAAGCTTAAAAATGACAAGGTTATAAAATATTACCTAATTCTACTCATTTTTGGTATTGATTATAAATAATTGCTTATAAACAAATTAATATATTCGTTCTAAAAATTTAATGTACTTATTGCCGAGATAATTTCTTGGTTATGTTTTATTAGTTTTTGGTATTGGTAGTAATGGCTGAAACTAACTATCATAAATTCGACCAACCTGACATCTGTAGTCATGCAAGTTCAATTTTTATGATGAAAAAATGTGATCGAGAACTCGGAACGATTTCTAGCATCATAGACACAGGCCTTTAGTATTGTCCGAATGCATTTTATTGATCCATTTTGGAGGAAGAACAAATTTTTTCCAATTATATATTTCTTGAAAAGCTGAATATCAAGAACCCTGATAAAGGCATAAGTATATTATATTGAAACGTCGGTTTTGTTAGATTAAATGCGGTATGTTTCGAGTAAAATACCTACGTATCCCTCATATCAGTTCTATTTATATCATTTGTCTCTATAATACTTCTTCCTTCTTTCTAGAAAATATTTTTTTCCTTTTCCACATCGTTATACTTCTTCAAAGCCACTTATTATCACCATGGGGAATAATGCTAAATACTTCTGTAAATATCTATTTTTAGCATATATATCTTCTTACTTGTGTTCCATACTACTTATTGTCACTTTTCCCGCGACATATCGACAGAGCTAAGCCCTCAGTGACCTAGTTCGAGGTATTAAGGTAAAATCGGTCCTCAAGTTCAGTGATTCTTGTACATTCACTCTGATGTCATCAATAACACCAGGTACTTATGCAAGAGACAGCTTTGTTACTACCGCTGCCTTCGTTGTCCTGCGACGAAAAAGGAAATCAATCATCGGGAAGCATTCCCCAGGATTACTTTATGCTTCGCCGTCTTTTTATCAAAAATCCGAGATATAATCGATGACTTGATTAGCCGTGTTTTCCGATACGAGACTTGGATAAACGAGAAAAATACACATGCTACAAGTTACGAAAAGAACAGTGAAATTTTATATTTTTCCAGAAAATGAAATTTTAATCAGAACTGGAGAGTTAAACAATAATTTATTAAGTACTAGCTGCAACCGCGGGGCAATTTATATTTTAATCCCATACAATACGATTTTAGTGTTAATTTGAAAATATTTCAAACAATAGACCTTTTCAATTTAACGACTATCTCCTTCTGTCGCTGCAAATAGTAAGTAAAATGGGGCCAACAATTGCCAGTTGGGTTGTCAACCGAAACGTCAAAAATATTGCAGTCATTAAAATACCTGTATTCTCGGTGAAGATTTGCATCATTAGACATTTTAGCTTCAATACAAGCTTTTATAACTTCTTTTGAGAAGTTTTTTAAAGATGCCTGAGACTATTCACACATTTTACGCCTAAAATTTTTAGAAACAAACGCCATGGATCATGGATCTTATGACAAGCGCGTATCCAAAACTCCCGCCATTTGTTCTTAGTATGCGCAAATCCCCATTGTGAATCTAGTTCCTATCTCTGTAAATTGAAAAGGTCTATTCAGGAGTTATGAGCTCCCACCATGGGCGCCCGCAGACTTTTTTACAAGGTGGGTTGATATTTTTGTTGTAAGAAAAAAATGCGCCGCAGGCGAATTTTTAATAATTTTCAAGGTCGAACGTGTTTTAATGCAAAGTAAGATAATATAGAGTTCTTTCCAATGAAGCAAATTTAACAAATTCTTAAAAAATTAAAATCAATATTTTATGACGAAAATGCGTATGTACGCTCTAAAAGCGTAGAATTGCCCCTTCTACTAGGCAGAGTATACAAGAGGGAAGATTATTATTATTTAATATTTTGTATTTCGTTAAGAGTACTAGTGCCAGAAAGGTATGTAAATAAAACATTTATTTAAATAAATACCAAACCAAACATTTATAGTTCCAAACTAAACCGGTAGGGTTCGACTGTCGTATCCAGCATGCTGTGTCGTCAGTACCGGTCGTCAGCGTTGAAATATTTGAAATTAAAGGCAACTATTAAAAAAATCTGATGTGGCCAGCACATTACCTTCCGTCAGTTCTATGTATTTTGCACAAATTTCATCCGGAAAGTTCCTTGCTAAATTAAATATTCTATTTCTTGTACATTACCTTCCGGCAGTTGCATATATTTTATGCAAATTTCATACAGAAAATTATTATTTTGTGACGTTTTCTATATACAGTGTAATGTATCTGCAGAAATAAAAGATTTATTATTATTATTTCTTGTACATTACCTTAACGCAGTTGTATGTATTTTATACAAATTCCATACAGAAAGCAAAAGATCCTATATTTCCAGTAAAATTATAAGACAAGTCAATTTCACTTGACACTGACATCTTTCAATCAGAATTTTCTTAATATAGTAGCTGTGCTGTTTCCATAGCTATGGCTACTTTATGAAATTTAATTTCTTTATAATCTTTTAACTCTATATCCATTTAATATTAAGTATAAAATGCAGTCAAATCGTATAGAGAATAAAATATTCTTTAATATTTATAATAACATTAAATGTGAAAAAATTATATTTAACATAGTTTTCTCAAGAAAAACTGTTAAAATCTTAAAATGATGGTACTTCCGGTTGACCAATTGTAACCAAAATCTAATCAGCTCTTCATATGGATGTAACGAAGAAGTATACGAAAAAATTATAATTTTTGTAACTGTAGTATTAGAGTTATCGCAGACGAAAATTTTGTTACACACACACACACACACATCCACACACACACACACACACACACACACACACACACACACACACACACATACAGACATCATCGTAAAAATAGTAAATTCGTATTCTAGGGACCCTAAAACGTGCTTATTCATCAAAAACTCACCACCGAATTTTTTGACAAAGACAATACCTTCCTTACCTAAAGGTGACGGAAGGTAAAACATATGACTGATTCTAAAGACTTTCAAGGTGTAAAACATACACCTACATATTTAATTTGTCCTGTTCTTTCAAAAAAAAAAAAAAAAATCAGAAAATGTGAAATGACCCCATTTTGAGAAAAATATATAAATTCATTTACCTTTTACTCAGTATGAAGACAATAAAATATTAAAATTTCACTTAAAGTGTCAAAGCACATTTAAAAATTGTAAGGTTATTAGTGCGACTGGTATTCACTGATTCACTAACTTCGCAATCATGATATTGTCGTCCCATCTTTCAATACTAAGACGAACAATCCGATTTGAACTTCAAACTTCAACTAGAACGGTTAAGCCGCTTACCACTCCTTATTCTGACACTTCAGCTATTTCGTACTTAGTAATACATAATAATAAATTTTTGATTAAAATATGAGAAAATATTACCAATAATTATTAAAAAATACAATGATACATTGAAATGAAAAAATAAAATTATAATTTTATTTTTAAAAATGGATATATTCCATAAATGAAAGGGGGGCCAGTCGACCCTTTCGACCCCCCCTGTGGGCGCCTATGGCCCCCACAAAAGCATGTTTACATGTTTAGTCTCAGCCAAAAATGTGAGTATAAAAAAGGTTCAATATCACGATTTCGATAGTTTTTATTTTTGCAAAAATGAATTTTAGAGGGTTAATTTGTACATTTTCGGTATAAAAGTGGTTAAAAATTGTCGAAATTTGAAAAAAAACTGTTCACACACTATATATAATTGAAATTTATGTTTCTATCTGTCTTAAGGCTGGTTCATGTCAGCTGTAAACTTAAGACTTTACCTTAACATTAGCATTATGACTTTGCATTAATTAATAATTCGAGTATAGACAAATCCGTGCTACGGTATATGTAGCTGTAACCTTAGCATTATGCCGTAACCCTGGAATACGCCAATTTCTAAATTCTTAAGTCATAATGCTAATGCCGACTAATCAGAAGCTTGCGATATTTGTCTCTGAATTTGATGTTTTTCGTTTTAAAAAATTCTGTCACAAGTAAAAATGAACGGTTTTTAAAAAGATATTCAACTAATTGAATTAGTGGAACAATACAAATATACCTATTAACGACAAAAAAGAAAAATTATATAAAGATAAAACAGCACTGTATATTTCTAATTTCGAAATAACAAGTTTTAGCAAATCATTAAAACAACTAACAGACATTCTTATATACTCTTATTTTAAAAAAATCATTGCTTGCACTTTTCATATATTTAATAAGGTGAAAGTGAAAATGTTCCTCCTGCTCTCGCTGCTGAAATATAAGTCGGTCTCCCCAGCGCCTTTTCTTTCTTTTCTTAAATTTAGTTGCCAAAGCAATTATACTTATAAAAATTGTTGGAACTACGACAACGTCTGTATCACTATCCATATCTATATGTCCTTGTATGTCAACATGAATGACGTGTTGCTGTTAAAAAAATGACATTACCGGCCTACTCTTATTGATTTGCTCTAAGAAGTACATACACCAGGCAAAGTAATGTAAAGTTGAATGGAAAGTCATAATGCTAATACTAAGGTAAAGTCTTAAATTTACAGGCAACATGAACCAGCAATTATGTATGTTGAGTTTCGCGGTAAATTAAAATTAAAATTAGGTAGATATTTTAAGTTATACGCAGGGACTCGAACCGAAAAGTTTTGGGGTTCGGTTACGGTTAACGGTTTTTATTTAAATAAAATTTTGGTTTCGGTTATCGGTTACGGGTTTTTTGAAATTATTATATCGGTTTTCGTTTCGGTTAAAAAAACAAATAAGTTTAGTTTTCGTTACGGTTTCGGTTCTATTCGGTTTCGGTTTAAATGAAAAATTAGCTTAGTTTTTATTTTTTTGCAACATGAAATACATTTAGTACCTATTTCATAATGTAATAACATTTTAATTCCACGTTTCACTAACAACTAGTACTAATAGATATATTCGGCTTGTTCGGAATTCAGAATTCGAAACGAATCTGTAAGTAATTATTTTAAGTAAAAGTATAAAGTTAGGTAGGTATATACTTTTATTTCAAGGTGAGATTTAAAAATAAAATTCGCGGTTCAAAAAATAACTATGAGTTAAAATTTTCACATTAAAGTTCTTAAGTTTATTTTTGCAGCAAAAATTAA
This sequence comes from Harpalus rubripes, assembly GCA_963082715.1. Taxonomy (NCBI): domain Eukaryota; kingdom Metazoa; phylum Arthropoda; class Insecta; order Coleoptera; family Carabidae; genus Harpalus; species Harpalus rubripes. The sequence goes on from OY720453.1 coordinate 61,118,170, forward strand.
GTACGTTTCGTAAATTATTATTTTAATTTTAAGTTTTACTATTAATTCGATTAATACGTAAACTAAATGGGTGATTGATTGAAAAATGTCAACAAATGAGTAATTTTTTAAATTATTACTGCAAAAAATAATTGAAAAATGGAATAAAAAGCCATATTTTTTTAAAAAAATAAGAAACTACTTTTTTATGAATTCGAAGGCATGCACAGTATTTCTACGAAAAAGATGTGGGTTAATAAAAAATACCTATTTTTAAATTTACGGTTTCAGTACCGATATTATTTCGGTTCGGTTATGTTTTCGGTTACAGAAGAAATAAAATATAGGTTTCGGTTTTCGGTTACGGTTTCATAAAAAGTCAAATATCGGTGCGGTTTTCGGTTACGGTTTCGTTACGGTTCGGGTCCCTGGTTATATGATAACTTCGCATCTTTTGTACAATTTTATTTATGTACCAATTTTAAGAAAGTAAGTTTTATTTGATAAATTTTATGTCGCTCCTTTTTTTCCCCACACGAAAATCCAAAAGGCGGCGCCTATGTGTAAAACAAGTATTCAGACTTGAAATATTTAAGAAAAACTATAAATTTATAATTAAAAATGTTTGAAATAAATTTTATTAGCTTTTAGGAAATAAATTTTATTACCTTTTAGTAGGTACGTACCTGCAACTAATTTTTATAAAATTTTCTCAAAACATTTCTAGAAAATTAATTATTTATTTAATAATTTATGTCATAATAATATATGTATTTCTTTATACATTTATACTGTTTCATAAATATTAGAAATAACATTCTGGCATATTTATTAGAATAATATTACTTCCGCTATGCAATAAAAATAGAAATATAAATAATAAGAAAAATGAATTAATTAAAACACTCAAAATGTCATTTTAATATATTTATATTTTTATAAGATATTAAAGTTGCCTGTTTTAATGTTCACATTGAGTATATAAATAAAAACGCATTTACCTATAAATTTACTTACATTAAGGCTGTACTACGGTCAAAAGTGTAAGTTTAAATCTGTAAAAAACCTGACAAAAACACATCTACTTTGGTTGATTAATATAAAATTATGAAAACAAAATGCCAGTTTTCGTTGCGATTTACAGATTTGACTTACAGTTTTGACCACATAAATTGCAAATTTAAAATTCAATATAATAAAACAAAATAATTATTATGAAATTTCATAGTAAAAGCTTTGTAAACAAATAATAAATGCAGTGTTACGTTACCTCTACAAATATTGTATATATATATATATATATATATATATATATATATATATATATATATATATATATATATATATATAATTTTAAAATAACCTGTTTTAATTAATATGACATTTACATCAAATATGAATTTTAGTTCACAAATATCGTTGTACGCATATACGAGTACAATACTACATTTATTATTGTGTTTTGTTTGTATATAATTAATTTCATTTGTTTATTTTTTAGCCATACGACATAAAAAAGCAATTACATATAACCGTTTAGACATAATTTATCAATTATCAATAAGTTGTTAATGTACGATATATTACAATAATTACGATGGGAATGTGACCAAAAGAATGTAAATATTAAAATAAAACCATTTATCTATATTAATCGCCTCACAATTCGCAACAATTCTATGAAACATGATACAAACTTTCAATATGATTTACAATTAAATATTTCACAATATTGCTCAAAAATACGTGAAATATTTCTATTAATGAAGAGTTAACAGTGTAAATATTAGAAATAAATTGTAAAAGGATCATGTCAGCCTTACCAATATTTGAACCCAGGACCATTATCTTGCCGGAGTATCGCTCTAACCTCACATCTAATATCGTGAGTAATAAAGGTATCCTCAATAATGTGATAAGACGAGGGTAAAAGCCATAAAAAATAAATAACTGTATGAACTTTTCTAAATTATAGTTCAGGAATAATATTTCAACTTATCTTTGTTAGCCAAAATTCTGTTTAGAAATAATTATCATTTTTCCTATCGGGGTATTTTGTTTAGTCTGAATATCACCGATCTTTGACAGATATGTGTTGGTAAGTCTTGAAATTATTATGTATACGTGCGTGACTTTGGATGCTCTATGCTTTGATGTCCCCTACCCTTCACCCCTAGCCTCTCACTGAAAAGAAGAGATAAGATTTTTAGTTGTTATACAGTCGGGTTGGTACTCTTATGGAGTAAACATGTAAAGAGTCTAGTTTAGTTCAACACGTCGAGAAGACGTATGTACACTTATGTAAACATATAGGCTGGTAGCACGAGCGTGGTTCTAACACCGGTTTTAACTAAAACCATACTAACAACTTGGCACGTACATACTTCAGGGTTATTAACAAAAACAATGTTGTGAATGTACTGAATAAGCCAAAAATGTACTGACAGCCATATTTAATAAATTTGACGACATTATTTAAAAGTGTTTAATACGATTTTTGTCTTGCCTTCTTTGTAGTATAAACAATTTAAAATAATGAAGTCAAATTTATTGAATATGGTTGTCGATACATTTTCGAGTTAATCAGTATATTGGCAATACTGATTTTGTTAATAACCCTGAAGCATGTACCATGTCGTTGGCATGGTTTTAGTTAAAACAAGTGTTAGAACCACGCTCGTGCTACCAGCCATAGTGTTTAAGTTTTGGCTCGTGTTCTGCGAACGCGAGTATTTGGCCTAAAAATGCATCGGCATCTTTAGTTTTTAGTTGATAAGTTAAGTTTAGTTATGTGTAGTTTAATTAATAATAATAATTAGTTGTAAACATGTAAATAAATCTTTAATCAGTAAATTTCGAGTAATGTCCGTGTTCATAATGTAAGTGTTCATGAGCATCCCTAAACAAGTGTGAATTGTAAGTGTAGTGTGTTCTCACTTTTCAACCAAGACGTGGACGCCAATCAACCAAGTGCCCACCAGTCAGTAAAAGCGACATCGTTAGGACCCCCCCCCCCCGTGTTACAATAATTTAAAGATACACGAGCAGATCCCCTAGTGGAAGATCATTTCAACCATCGTGATATTGTCCAACCATAGTTCAGATAGTCCCGGGTTGAAATCCCGGCGACTGACATGATCTTTTCACAATTTATTTAAAATATTTCCTAATATTATTTTAATTTCTTTTTTAATATATTTCGCAATATAATAAATTCCAAAATTATTTCGAATTTTAAATGGCACAAAAGTGACTTCTGTGATGCATTGTCCATGCTAGCAATGAATGTCCGTGAGAAGACGCCTGGTAAAGGCCCACACTGTGTGAATATCTCAGTATCATTACCGACATCTGCGTAATCTGTCAGTTAGATACATTTGAGTTGCAGTCACGATGCAGTATAACCAAAGAGTTGTGTTTAAAGCGTAGGCTCCGGGATTTAAATTATAGATAATTTTATAAATTCATCCATAAAATATATAGAAAAATTATGAACGCAAACCTGTAGAAAATTTAAAAATCTTTAATTTTTATAATAACATAAGTTCCGAAAAAATAACATTTGAAAGTATTTTTCGAAGAAAAACTATGTGAACTTCAAGTAAAGTGCCGTATCCGGTATCTAATTGACACCAAAAGCTAATTGCTTCTTTCCATATTAGAATAAGGACACACACACACACGCACGCACGCACGCATGCACGCTCGCACGCATGCACGCTCGCACGCACGCACGCACACACACACACACACACACACACACACACACACACACACACACAGACAGACACACACGCGAGCGCGCGCGCTCCCGTATATACACACAGACATCATTGTGAAAATGTTAAAATTGGATTCCAGGGATCTTAAAACGTGGTCATTACCCAAAATCTCGTAATGCGATTTTAGCACGATCACTATACTTCCCTTACCAACGATAGCGGGAGGTAAAAAGCAGAATTATACACTCATTAACAGGATATACGAGTAGGTATGCCGAAATGATGGCTTATATAGATTTCAAAAACATCTCCCTTCTCTTGAAAATACAACAATAAATCTTTAGTTCTTCTCCAATTGGAATGATTGAAAAACATTCACGTCTGCTTCTAATCATCAACTTCAAACTTCGTTCTATATCTTCAACATCATTACAGAAGAGGTAACAAGAGTTGGAGACACTGTTGAAAACAATTAATTTTCGATTTCAGTCGTGTTCAGATTCAGTGTTTCAGTAGGATGACCTGAAGCATTCTGAGGCATCTATCGATCATGTCGTTATTTTCCCGGATGGCAATACATGAACCTCGCTCGTAAATTTTTAAAATGTATCTGGATAACATGAAACTCCATATGAGTTACTGTTAGTCAGAAGTGTAAATGTAAATAAAAATATGCATAATAGGTTTTTTTATGTTCAGTCGGCAATGCATTGATGATGTTACATATTTTATGTATGTCAAACATTTCAATTGATGACAATAGCATAAAATATACATATTTATAAGTATACGAAGGTCACGCTAGAATAATGGGGAATATGCAAATTAGGTAGGTCATAGAAAACAAAATATGTACTATATAATATTATTTTAACGAGTTACTTATATCATTTTGACATCAAATCGTGTAAATTAAAATAGTTAGAACTTAATTACTCCACTTTTTGATGAAGTTTAGAATAGGGTTCAAACACAAATTGCATGTCATACTGAAAAATTATGAATTTTTTCAAGAAATTTGTGATTATACAGAATGTCTCACAACTCGCGCCCCAGACGAAACTGACACTTGCCGACGACAATAGGTTGCCAACAAATAGAAGAAAATAATTTGCGGCTGCTTGCATAACGGAGTTACAAGACTTTTTAATCCACCAATCCCGGAAGGATATCTTGAGGTGTGATGATATTATTACAAAATAAAACTGGTTGCTAGGTTTTAAAAATACTACTAGTGAGTTACAAAATTTGTTTGACTTACTGTAATTTTGACACTTTAGAGTTGACTTTTCACTGTCAACAAATTTAGATTTCTATCCGCAAAACGTTCCGAATAGACTCGTGATGTCTCTCTGGCGTTACGTCCACATTCTCCGAAAATTATAATCATTTCTAAGTCATCAGCGGCTGAATACATGGTAAGAATTTGCCTTTATTATTCACCTTGTCAAATTTGATTTGACACTGACATTTTTCGAAAACTACAGTCGCTCACACATTTTAAAGAAGATTTGATTTGTATAAAACCCTAGTAACGTAAAATTACGGCAAACACACGTTAAAGGTGTAGGTCTCTGATTGGTTAATTTTAAGACGCCTTTTCTCGAATATCTTTCAAGTTAGACTTTTTTCATCTTCGAAATTACACATCCGATTGCAGTCTCGTGTTTCCTCATTCGCTCTGGGGCGCGAGTTATGAGACAGCCTGCATACTCTTATACTTGTATAGCATGTGGGTGAACAAGAAAATAGTTTCTTTATAATTTTTTAACTCTATATCAATTTTATGTGAAACATAAAATGTAGTCAAATCGTATAAAGAATAAAATATTCCCTAATATTTATATTTTAATATTTATAATAAAAAATTATATTTAACATTAAACACACACACACGCACGCACGCACGCACGCACGCATACTCACACACACACATACACACACACACACACATATATATATATATATATATATATATAAATATATATATATATATATATATATATATATATATATATATATATATATATATATATATATATATACAAATATATATATATATATATATATATATATATATATATATATATATATATATATATATATGTACATACAAACAGACATCATCGTAAAAATAGTAAAATCGTATTTTAGGGACCCTTAAAACGTGCTAAAGGTAACGGAAGGTAAAATGTAATCAAGACCAATCACGCACGACTTTATATGTTTAATTCACGGTCACTCACGTTCACGAATTTATTTATCATAAATTGTTATCAAATTTGTTAACAAATTGGTGATGAGTTTGGTAACAAATTGGTTTCATTGGAAACAAATGTTTATGGACAAATAAAATGTTCTATTTCCTCACAAATATTATAAATTTGGTAACAAATTTGTTAACAAAATTATGATTGTGTCAAACGGGCATAATTATGAGTATATCTTTAGTGAAGTCGAAACTACTGTCTATACAATTTTGGATACAACAATAAAAGTATTATTATGTAAAATATACTGTTGATGACATATTTTGACATACTAATAATAACAAGACTGGAACGTTTAATATGGAAATTAAGACAATTTTTAAATAACAAATAGAAGAAAACGCCTGGTTAAATTTCAATCACGTCTGATCGCGCATGATAATTTTTTATAGCGTTTTCAGCTTACACAGTGCAAGTGCGCACTGAGTGCATCATATCACTCTACCACACTGAACGAGTTTTGGTCTCCTCCGGTGGCAGTGCAGTTTAAGTTGAAAACGATTTTGTTTCGCCGCCATATTTGCACTGACACTATTGCACTTGCCTAGGGAGTCAGTGCACAAAAGTCGCACTGAGCCAGTGCACGGTGCAACTTTTTCTTAAGCTGAAAACGCATCAGCTAACTAAATTTTGCACTCAATGATAAGCTGAAAACGCTGAGTGCAAAAAAGTGCGCACCAATGCGCACTCGACTTGTAAGATGAAAACGCTATTAGTGATCATGCTCTCGTCCAATTTAAATTATTATCACGTTCACGCGGGCCACGACGTGACTATCGTTACCCAACAAAATCACGGCCCGGGCCACCTTTAGTTGGATTGGGTAAAATTAAGATAGGTTAGGTATTATTACAGTTTGTCAGTTTGTTGGGCAGCGTGGATGAATATTTTCTGTCTTCAGTTTTGGTAGGCAGGTTGCGTGATAAGTTTGGGTGGGTAGATTGAATGAGCGAGACATCTCGCAATTGTTATATCGATCTCGTCTCGAATTATAAACCGCAATCATGCTCTCGTTCTCGCATAATGCACGGAGACGAGACGAGATGCGATAGCACTCATGCCTTGTCATGCATCATTAAGTAAAGTAAATACGATTAGATTTTGGATGGGTTATCAACTAACCAACATTATACCATTGATGACAGTTTTAAACGAATTTTTGATAACAAATAGTAATAAAGAGAACTTTATAAATAAAATACTAATAGTTTTTCCCCAGAAACTCTTTGTGAACGAAGAATCCATTTTGTGTAATTTATTTTCAACATCTTAACTATTACTATTTATTCATCTCTTAAGTGATTCCTTGTTGGAAACATCAAAGCATTACCTTGCTACAATCTCGACTCTAGAAATATACACTGAGAAAAATGACTGGTTTTTAGCAAATAAATATTCATAATTAAGGGGTACTTCATTCATTGAATTATTGCAACTTTGGAACAAATACAATTTAATCCTTAATATGAAATGTATTTTATTCATTCAGTTATATTATTTATTTGACCGTCATTTATTTCATTTAAATTAAATTTAATTTTCTCAAATAAACTAATATATTTATGTTTAGCATTTAAAATTGAGATTTTTAATAAATAAATTTATAATTTTCTGAAATATTTATTTGGTTCTTACAAATATGCAATTGTTTAGAATTAAATTCATAATATAATTGTGTAAACTTTATCTTAATTACAATGAAAAATAGTTTTTATTGTATGAATCTATATTTATTTGTCACAAATAAATATTATTTGTGGCAAAATAATCTTTCCATTGAGTGAAAAATGTTCTATTTGTCAAATGACGATTTTAAGTGAATTGACTTGTATGGACTTGTTCATTTGTTGTACGTTGCATCTTGTTTATGGTGGTGCTCATTTGTGACAGTGTTCATTTCTGGCGATTTGTTTTTCATTCGTGTGCTAAAAAGTAGTGAATATGGGTGACGAAACAGTGAAAAATATACTACTTGAGTGGAGTTTTGGATATTTGCTTTGCATTCAATGTATCTTTTATACCAAGGCACATGCATCGGTATCTGTATATACAGATTGTGTATTTATACTTTTATAATTTTTTATTATATGTACATTAATATACATAAGGATTAAATTTGTGTATTAATAAAAATATGGTGTACGAATAAATTAATTGTACTAGTCTTTATTTAATTATTTTCCTTCATTTTTAATGTATTTAGAGTGGACAGGTTATGACAGGTAGATATTTAAATTTGGTTCAAATAAATTATTCTATATCCAATAATAATGAAATAAATTTAGCGCAATTAAAATAATTTTTAACGTAAATAAATGCATAGTTCTCATGAAATAGAAGATATAATTTATCTCAATACATATTTATTTGAGACAAATATATGCTTCAAATAAATAATTACATTGCTTCAATTGTAGATATATTTGGATCTATTCAGGCTTAGGATTTATTTGTAACAAATAAATTTACAGTTAACGTAATTATATCTTTTTCTGAGTGTATCTATGCAGTTTTATTGAGAAGTTCTATCTGCAAGAACAAGGGTGATATCATTTCAAATAAGAGTCCTAATTTAATATATTGAAACGTTTGAAAGACATAATTGGTATAATATTTCACTAGGAAAGACAAGAAAGAATCTCACAGAGAGCCCTCAGATGCGGAATATTAAAATTTTTGCAATAAATCTCACAAAAAGTAAACTCGAGAGAACTTAAATCTTAATCGTTCGCTTGACTTCGCCAAATTTTGATATCGCACGGTTTGCTTTAGAAAAGAAAAGTTTAATATGCACAATGAAACATTCCACGTGCGGTAATAAAATTATGAATTTTAAAAACATTTCGTAACAGTGAATGCATGCTTTCATAAATACGTAATACTCAAATAAAAGTAAAACTTTTGAGGGAACTATTTTTGCACGCGGAACTAATTTAAAACTTTTAAAACACCGGTATAATAAATAAATTTCATTTTCTGTTTGTAGAAAAATAATATTAAAAGCATATACGAATACATGGTTTCATATTGAAATAAAATAATTAATTTTTTAAATTAGTTTTTCAATATCCATTAATTATATTCCATGTAGTGATACACGATAAACTTAATTGGGAAATATGCAAGATATCCAGATTTCGAGGGGATCTCGGAAACTATGACATACGACTTCGGTGAAATGGGACATACGGTGCGCCTTTAGAAGGGTATGATCAGAGCTGGGCAATACTTGCAAGAAAAGTACTTTATTAGGCTTGCAAGTACTTTGAGTACTTCAAGTACTGTACTTGAAGTACTTTCTATTTATAGTACTTTGTACTTGACAAAGTAAATCTATTCACATGTACTTGGTACTTAGTACTTGGAAAAATACTTGAAGTACAATGAAAAATACTTGAAGTACTTTAAATGTACTTGAAGTATTTTAAATGTACTTGAATTACTTTACGGGGTCTCGTGGCCGCGTGCCTGAGTGTCAGGTCGAGAATCTGGGGAATCGGGTTCGATCCCGACCGACGCCAATTATTTCCAATTTTAAATGGCACAAAATTGACCCCTGTGGTGCACTCTCCACGCCAGCAATGAGTGCCCGAGAGGTGACGCCTGGTAAGCGCCCGCACGGTGCAAATATATCATCTTTACCTATCTGCTTATAAAGCAGATTGGCACACCCAGCAATGGGTAATAAGCCGTGATGATATATTTATTTTATTTTTATTTTATTTGAATTATATTAAATGTACTTGAATTACTTTGTTTGTCTGTCAGTGTTTCTTTTGCAGAGGTGTGGTGTTATGTGAATTTCATTAATAAATATATTTTCAGCGATAATATGAAAGTAAAGATATAT